>CAUYQV010108442.1:0-17641 GCA_963574575.1 Galagoides demidoff
CAGCTTGTGCTTTTTTATACAATCAGCCAGCCTATGCCTCTTCAGTGGGAGTTCAGTCCATTGACATTTATTGAGAGAATTGATAAGTGTGGTAGGGGTCTATTCATCTTATTTTGTGAAAGTCTGTTGTGTAGTTTTATCCTCTGTGCCATTGTGGAAGCTAGATTTTGACCTTTAGTTTCTAGGTGTTTACTATGCTGGTGGTTATTGTTGAGAATAGGTCTAAGTGTTTCCTGTCGAGCTGGTCTTGTTGTGGTGATTTTCCTCAGTGTTTATATCTCAGTAAATGATTTTATTTCTCTCTCAGTTTGAAAGCTTAGCTTAGCAGGATATAGAATTATGGGCTGGAAATTGTTCTGTTTAAGTAGACTAAAGGTAGATAACCATTGTCTTCTTGCTTGGAAAGTTTCATTAGAGAAGTCTGCAGTCACCCTGATGGATTTGCCCCTGTTGGTCAACTGGCGCTTATTCCTGGCAGCTTGAAGAATCTTTTCTTTTGTTTTAACTTTGGACAGTGTGTCTTGGAGATGGTCTGTTAGTTGAGGTGACCTGGGGTCCGATATCCCTCTGAAAGAGTGTGTCAGAATCTTTGGTGATATTCGGGAAATTTTTATTTATAATATTCTTAAGTATGACTTCCATTCCTCTGGGACATTCTTCTTCCCCTTCTGGGATACCTATAACTCATATGTTTGAATGCTCATAAAGTCCCAAAATTCTGTCAGTGAACGTTCTGCTTTCTCTCTCTTTTCTGCCTCTAACTATCTGAGATATCTCAAGAGCTTTGTCTTCTACCTCTGAGAATCTTTCTTCTGCATGGTCTGATCTGTTGTTGATACTTTCTTTTGCATCTTTAAGTTCCCCAATTGATTGCTTCAGTTCCTTCAGCTTTTCTATATTCTTCATATCATTCATCTCTAATTTGATTCTGTTTTTGGATTTCCTTTTGGTTATTTTCTACTTTATCAGCAGTTTCCTTCATTGTTTTCATCATCTGTATTCTAAATTCCCTTTCTGTCATTTCTAATATTTCTTTATAGGTGGAATCCTCTGCAGTAGCTACCTCATGGTCCCTTGTGGGAGTTGCTCTGGACTGGTTTTTCATGTTGCCAGGATTTTTCTGCTGATTCTTCCTCATGAGTGTTTTCTTTCATCTGTTTCCTTGCCCTACTTTTCTTTTCATTTTCTCTTGGTCTTTAAGTTACCTTGCCTCTGGACTAGGGTTTTGATGAGTCCAGTTCTCCACTGCTTTTATCCTCTTTGTGGGGTCCAGAAGTCTCTCGCTGATTCTCCGTGTCCCCAAAGGGAAGTTTCTGGGTAGATCCCACTAGCCAGAGATGCCTAGAGTCTTTTCTGCTCAGTCTCACCATGCCCAGTTGAAAGGAAGCTATTACTCAGCTACCATCTTGTTCCTCCCACTTTTCACTTTCTAATTTTTTTAAAAAACAAAAACATTTTTACCTACTTTTGTTACTTGACAGTGTAAAATAATTTTGGTTTTGTCTACAAGAAAAGTTGGCTGAGATTTTGATAGGAATCATATTAAAACTGTGTGTCAATTTAGAGAGAATTCACATCATTGCTTTGTAAGTCTTAGTATCCACAAATATGATATGTTTGTACTGTTTTGTTTTTCAGATTGACTTTGATTCATCAGCTATATAGTTTTCAGCATATAATTTCATATAGGTTTAGTTAAATTTACAGCTAAATAGTTAATTTTTTTCTTGGCAATTATAATGGCTTGGGATTGTTCATTTCAACATCCATCAAATTCATTGTTGGTTTGTGTTCATTCCTTTTTAAATGTTCAGAACACTTCACTAGTAAAACCACATAGGCCTGGAGATTTTTTATAGTTTTTGTAAAACTATAAAAGATCTGGGAAAAAAAAGTAGAATTTTATTTCATCTAGTGCTAAGTAAAGAGTTCTTAGATATGATACCAAAAAAGTACCTACCATCTATAAAGGAAATATTGATACACTGTGCTTTCTCATAATTAAACACCTTTGCCCAGCCAAAGACCCTGTTAAGAAGAAAATAAAAAATTATACAATGGGATATAATATTTGCAAAGCATACTTTGAGATTGTCTGAGATTTATAAGGCAAAAAGAAAACGTGGGGCACTTTCTACCATGTCCTTCCCTAGTCTCATGCTCCCTACTGGTCTGCCTTCTTCTCTATAGCTTTCAGAATCATCTTAAGTTGTGCATACAAGTAATGTTGATGTTTTTTGTTTGTATTCAGCGGGAGGAATGGGGAAAAATATGCCCTGTGCTTATTTAGAGTTTCTATAATCTGAGGACTTGTGCAAAGAAATAAATTAAAAAATTGAGAGTATGCTTTTAATAGTATTTCTTCATGGTCCTGTTACAAACAGCTTATATAGTAACACTCAATTACAAACCATGATTTGAGTGACATAATCATTTTATTTAAAAAATAGATTTAGTGGTCAATTAGGGTAAAGAAAATTAAAAAGCTTTCTATACTGTAGGACTTCACAAAAAAGGATGTGTAAGTAATATTTCTGTAATTCACAGATGTAGCTCTTTTGAAATGTATCTAGGGAAGCTTCTCATGGGATGAGTATTTGTGGAATCCATTTAGATCTTTCTATAACAATTCCTAAAATACTCTGCCATTTTGGGTCATATGGATGGTATGGTGACATCAAAATCTCTTCTTTGTTGCACTGAATGTCTCATCATCATTATCCTGAAGACATATTCTTAAAGAGTGGTACATTATTCCTAACAAGCAAGAAACATTTCAAATAGTAGTTGGGATTTACAAATAGAAGTGTGATGGAATGCAGAGCACATCTGTCAACATTTTAGAAGATTAAGAATAGGACTTTGGAATGATACTTAGTCTAGTAAGTTATAATGTGTTGGTTCTAAGAATAACTATTGAAAATCATTAAGTATCATTCATCAGACTAACTCTGTATTAAAAAGTAAACAATAATTATGCCAGAAGACCTGAAAGCATAAACAAAAACATTCCTCATTTTGTTTTTGTTTTTGTTTTTTTGTGTGTGTATATGTGAGACAGTATTACTCTGTTGCCCAGGCTAGAGTGCCATGGTGTCAACCTAGCTCACAGCAACCTCAAACTCTTGGGTTCAAGTGATCTTTCTGCCTCAGCCTGCTGAGTAGCAGGGATGACAGGTGTGCACGAGGACTCTTAGCTAATTTTTCTATTTTTACTAGAGATGGGATCTCAACTCTTTTTCATTCTGGTCTTGAACTCTTGAACTTAAACAATCCTCCAACTTCAGATTCCCAGGCTGTTAGGATTATAGGCATGAGTCACTACACACAACCCTTATTTTGTATATTCTATTTTCCTACCAATTTATTTATTTATTTATTTTGAGATAGAGTATCACTCTGTTACCCTGAGTAGAGGGCTGTGATGTCATAACTGACAGCAACCTCAAACTCTTGAACTTGAGTGATCCTCTTGTCCCAGCCTCCCAAATATCTGAAACTGCAACACTCAGCTAAGTTTTCTGTTTTTAGTAGAGATGGGGTTTTACTCTTGCTCAGGCTGGTCCTGAACTCCTAAGCTCAAGCAATCCACCTACCACAGCCTCCCAGACTGCTGGGATTACAGGCATGAGCCATTACGCCTGGCTCTTATTTTGTATTTCTGCATATTAGAGTTCTTAAAACAGCTCTCTCTCCTAGGAAAACTTATCTTAATTTCTTAAAATGTAGGATTTTAATGTCAATACTTATAAAGGCGAAGTTCATATTATTTTAATATTTCTATAGTCTTCAAGTTATTGTATTTGATAAGGAAAGATTAGGGCTAAATTTCATGCTTCAGATATTCTCTGACTTCTCAGTCAGATATTCTGAAAGAGTTGGCTGTGGTGCAGGCAAGCTGAAGGCTGAGGGGAAAATTAGGCATTGGCTGATGGTTTGACCTGTGTTGACCTGCATTGTTAGAACAACCAACTTGAATCAGAATGTTTATATGATAATTCTAATATTGTGTTCTAAGAAGTCGTTTTCATATACTTATAAGCTTCCATTTATGATAAAGAATCAATATGAAGACCTTTATAAGATTTTTTTTTTCAAGATAGAGTCTTGCTCTGTTGCTTGGAACAGACTGCAGTGGCATCATCATAGTTCACAGCAACCTCAAATGCCGGTGTTCAAGTGATCCTTCTGCCTCAGCCTCCTGAGTAGCTGAGATTATAGGCAACATGCCACCATATTTGGCTAATTTTTATATTTTTTTGTGGAGATGGAGTCTCTCTTTGTTGCTTAGGCTGGTTTCAAACCCCTAACCCCAAGTGATCCTTTCACCTCAGTCTCCCAAAATGTCAGAAAGATATTTTATTTTTAACTAGTGATAAATTTGATAAAGATGTGAAAAGAAGGAATTCTGTGTTCATTACATTATGGGTTTTTAGAACATAAAGTATTTGTCTTATTTCATATAACCTAAGATATAGTGTTTTTCAGTCATCCGAGTAGCTAAAATCTATTTAATTCTTAACTTTTTTTTAATGAAACCCATTACTAGCCTACTTTTAAGAAAAGAAATATAAGTGCTTTTATTATTTTCACATCTATTACTGATTATTCATAGAAGTGTTTTTATTTTCTTTTAAAAGTAATCTAAGACATCATTCACTGTTCTTGTTAGGCATGTAAGTTGGTTCAACCTTTCTCTTAAAGGCAATTTCACAGTAATTATCAACATTTTGAATATTCAGAAACTAAAACTTAGTCTTTTTACTTCTAAGTTCTTTATCTACAGCAATACCAAAACAAATAAGCAAAATCACTAAAGTAGCATTTTGGAAGAACTGAAGTCCAGTAAATGTCTGTCAGCAGGAAAATGGTTAAGTAACATTTACATATAAGTACTGTGTAGTCACAGTGATGAGAGAGGAGACTGTAGATGTCTAAGTTTTAGTGTTGAAGAAAAAAAGAAAAGTATTCTAGTCTGTGCAATATGCTTCCATGTGTAGGATGATTCCATGACTGTAATGCTGATACATAGATAAGGGACTAGAAAGTTAGTAAATGATTTTCCTGATGGGGATGCTACCTGCAGTTAAAGTTGTGCAGGGGATAAAATCCTTCTATCCCTCTTGACCCTCAGTTGTGGTCCTAGCTAGTCACCACATCCTGCCAGAGGACAGGATACCTTTCTGTAATTATCACAGGGTTTTAAGGTGGGCTCATAACCACCCTGACTGCTAAGACCCAAGGGATAGATATGTGGTGGTAGGTGTGGAGCAGGTGGCTGCTGTCACTTTTCTTATTTATATACTTTTGGTATCATTTGCATATTATTTTTTGAAAAAGCAAGTACTATGTCAATTAAAGGTAGGTATAAGATGAAATAAGATGCAGTGACTCTAGAGATAGACGTATACAAATATTAAATGCATGAAGCATCAGACATACTGTAAAGGGATCCTTCTCTGGCAATCAAATTTGATTTCCCACCAGTGAAATGTGAGAAAAGTCAGTGTAGTAATATATATGTACTGTTAATATCTCAAATTAAAATAACAGCTGCTTCCCTGGAGTTTTTCTTAAGCAACAGAGTTTCCCAAGGAAGAAAAAAAGAAGATTAAAGTGGGAAGGTTCCTTGAGGCAAACCAAATACCTGTCACTGGAACAGGTTAACAAGATCAATTAAGGAGTTGAAAGCGGGCATTGTGCACCATGAGAGCAGAGCTCTCAAATCTCTGGAAACTAACCGAGTGGGTTTGAAGAGCTTGAAAATGAAGCTGTTTGATTTGTATAGCAAGTTTGTATAGATTTCTAAGTGGAAATCATGCTTCATTCGATGCTGAATTAATTTGACTTTCCCACTAATATGGTAGGTGATGGTTGCTGAAGCCTTGGACATTTCCAGAGAAACCTACCTGGCGATTCTGATGGACCGGTCCTGCAATGGCCCTGTGTTGGTAGGAAGCCCCCAGGGGGGAGTTGACATTGAAGAGGTGGCTGCTTCAAATCCAGAACTTATTTTTAAGGTATGTTGAAATTCCTGGGCACCCTGGATTAATTGATATTATTGTAGAAGCTGTTGAATATTTAATGTGGAGTCTAAGGCTGGGAGCAATAAATCTGTCTCAGTGACTTAAAATATAAAGATACTGAGTCCTTTTTCTTATTGGGTATCCAGTTGAAAGTTGTATATAATCAAGGTATTCAGTATTGGATTCTTTATTCAATTGCCTTCTCTTTTTCTTTCTTCTTTCCTTCTCCAGCCTTTTCTTCTTCTGTTTTTACTTTCCATCCAACCTGCCCCAAGAATTAACCAACATGAGAGGACTGTGACATTTCTATTTTCCCTGGGTTAACTCTGCCCTGTTTAACATGATGTGTGAACCAGAAATCATCTCCTAGGATACTAGATGTGCAGTAGAGACTGCCTTGAAGTCTCTCAATACTACTGATATAAGGTGTAGTAGATCCTCTATAAGATGACCACCCAAGGACTGTAACAAACTGGTCAACATACAGAGGTGGTCAACATAAGGAATGTCCATTCAGTACATGTGGCACATGTCTGGTCTTTGAAAATTAGGTCAACCTAAGGAGGTGGTCAACTATGGAGGCTCTAGTATAGTATCTTTCTAAGGTTCAGATGCTGTCAGTTTGTTTCAGGCCTTAAAATCATGTCCTTTTTATTGATATAAAGATTATTTTCAAGCAAAAGAGATCTGAGGTCAAATTAATTAGTTAGCAAGTTTGTCAAAGTCTCTAACTTATTTTTTAAATCAATAAAACAAAACTGGGATGATTCCTCCCCCCAGGAAACTGTGAGGATTAAATGAAATGATGTGTATAAAGTGCTTCTTACCCTACCTCAGCCTTCAGGACAAAGATATAAGGTCCTGAGAAATATAATTCTAGGGTTATTTGTTTTTGCTCTTTTTGAGACAGAATCTCACTCTGTCACTGTGGGGTTGTGTGCTGTGGCTTCGTTGTAGCCCACAGTAACCTCAAACTCTTGAGCTCAAGTGATCCTCCTATCTCAGCCTCCTGAGTAGCTGGGACTACAGACACTTGCTGTAAAGCCCTGCTAGTTCTTTTATTTGTAGTAGAGACAGTTCTCACTCTTGTTCAGGCTGGTCTTAAACTCCTGAGCTCAATCAATCCACCTCTCTTAGCCTCCTAGAGTGGTAGGATTACAGGTGGGCAGCATCATGCCTGGCATATAATTTGATTTTTAAACTGGATTCTTAGTATCAAAATCACATGAAAAATTTCTAACAGGAGCATGCATTATTTCTTTTAGAACGTGATCTTGTTTCTCTTGGAAAGGGGAGATTTTATTTCTTAAAACTCTTTGTCTAGATAATGTGTAGTACATGTTCACTTAACTTCTTTTGACAAGTTCTTGGAAATTGTGACTTGACTCGAAACCATATGCCACAAAACCAGTTTTACTTCAGGCTAATTGATATAAACAAGAGTTAAGTTTCTATGGCATATTTCTAGTCACAAAAACATCACCCAACTTCTAAATAAAAACCAGAACACTTCTGATAGTACACATTGAAATAAATGTGAGCTATACGTAAATTTCAGAAACATTCGTAAAAATAAGTAAGATAACGATTTATCCAGTTATTCTAACTCAGAGTGTCAGGTATTTGGAGCCTATTCTGGCAGCTCAGAAAACAAGGTAGGAACCATCCTGAAGGTATCGTCCCATCTACTCACACACACATACCCACTCACACGGGGACCAAGTCGATTCACCAGTTTACCTGACAGGAAAGGCTTTGGGATGTGGGTGGAAACCAAAGTGTCCAAAGAAAACCTATACAGATGTAGAGACAATATGTAAACTCCAGGCAGAAATGAGCCCCAGCCAAGGAACTGGGTTTCATTCTAACAAAAATGACATTGAACAAAACAGTATTATTTGAGGACCTGCTCTGTTGGATTTAAAATATTTTCACCAAAGTTACATAGTTAACTATTACTACCTTGGAAGTTAAATTGAGGCTTTACACATGCACTTACCACTAATACCTAGCCATTTTCAAAATTAACATTATTTAAAATAAGCTATTTTATTTAATAAGCAAATGTGGGTTCATAATGTATATGAACAGTGCTCAGTGTCTTTGAGAGAATGGCATTTTGTAGAGCTATAGTATCATAAGTAATTATCATCACCAATAGAGTGTTTAAATCATAAGGTAATATTTAACCTAGGCATGCAAGTTCTAAATTTAACAGCAATATTAGGCAGGAAAACCTTACTTTGGAAGCCTTCCAAAAGATGTCATAAACATTAACTGACTAAATATTCGTCATTGCCATCTGTATAGTAATTAAAAGTGAAAACTGGCATCAGATTGTCTTGTCAGCATGCCACCTTGAAGAATTATATAGTTTTTGGAAGGGCTGTTTCATAGATGGTCTGCTAATTTAATAAAACATACCCTATAGGCATTTGCCATAGCCCCTCTCAGAGATCTCTGGAAGGGTGCCACACTTTAATTACTCTTTCACAAATAAATACTAATCATTTTCTTTTGAGGTTGTAAATCTTCTCACTTCGCTGTCTGAATGTTTTTTTTTTCCATTTGATTCATTTTTACTAGGAGCAAATTGACATTTTTGAAGGGATAAAGAACAGCCAGGCACAACGGATGGCAGAAAATCTAGGTTTCCTCGGGCCTTTGAAAAACCAGGTACATGATCGGGTTGGAAGGCAGCGTGTCTGTCTTACTGCAGAAAACATTTGGGAACTTGCTTAATTGCCTTTAATGTTTGTGATTATCAAGAAACAGGATTATTTATTGTTTTGTAAACTTTTTCCTCCAGTTGTTTACAGTGAGGAAAAATATTTTCCTGTTGTTCCCAAAGAAGGTGTTTATGACATTGGTATTTATGTGTTTATTTCAGCGTGTATACACGTGTGCATGTGTTGCGTGCAGGTACACTATACAGCATACGGTACTCTCTTTATTTTTTTCTGTAGTATTGCTGATACTGCCACCTAGCAGGTGTCTGATTGAGCCCATCTGAACCTCAGTGTCGTGTCTGCAGAATGGGGATGATGTCCCTGCCTGCCGGAGAGGTTTATTGTGGGAATTGAATACAATGATGTGGGAAAGTGCTTATTTCCGTGCTCCCTAAAGGTCAATTGTCATCATTATTAATAATACACATTACTTAACTAATTGTTCTTCTTTCATAGCTAATAGGTATTTGAGATGAATATTGATGGCATGAAGGTGATCCTTCATGGAGAACAGTTTAAAATACGCCAATTTAGTAATGATATACCTGGGCTTCAAAGACAGAAAAATTGTCCTCAGAGCTGTTGAGGGACCAGGTCTGTTTGAGCATCAGTGGCCTGCTCTGCCTTTGGTCCAGTTCACTGCATATGTCTAGGTGACTTTCCTTGTCCCGCAGCTATATCAGAAGAATTTACTGGCTACTTTTTTCCTCCTCCATTACTGAGGCTACTTTTTTCCTCCCCTATTACTACATCCTTAGATTGTGTGCATGAATGTCCATGCGTGTGAGCGTGTGCGTTCCTGGCCTGGGGCTGCACAGTGGTTACAGAGCAAATCCTTTGATGTCTGTGGGCAGCCCTGTTCCCATTAGGTTTTGAATCCTTTTCTTTCCATCTTTGTCTTTTGAGCTACTCTATCTCTAGAAGTTTGATTGTGACAGCAGGGAAGTCAAAGAAGGGTAAAGCAGAATAAGACTTTAAAAAATATACATGTTTAAATGAAGGAAGGACAGTACTTATTTGAAAATGGGAGTAAAGGCTGCCTTGGAAAACAAAAGATTCAAGATGGGAGGAGGGGCCAGGAGCATCTGGGACTAAATGTCAGGACGAAATGGAAAGGGCCTCAATTCAGTGAACAGTTAGGGCCTGGCAGAGAGATGCCAGGGGAGTGATTTGTTGAAAGGATGATAGTGGGAGATTCCTGGATATGTGGCTGGTTTCACCTCCTGAGAATGAGGCTACACTAGCCATTTGTGTGACATTTATAAGGGGTGGTGGTCACCGAGAGCCCTTCTCCTGTGTAGTTTCTGTGTTTTAGCAACACTGTCATATAGTCAGCTCCAGAGAGAGCTCGGTGACCTTGTACATGTCCTGTGTACATCTATATTTCTCTTCTTTATTTGAAGGCCCCTTGTACCACAGGCAGAGCCTTTGTCTATCTTGCTTACTGCATATGACCAAATGAATAAGTAAAACAACACATCTGGATTGTCCATTTTGAAGAGTTTCCTAAGAAGTCACCAATAGGCATTTTATGTGACAGGAGAAATAAATCAAAAGTGGACAAAATCTGCTGATAACATGCTTTGAAAGCTCAGGAGGTAAACACAATGGAGAGTTCTAGAGAAGGAATAATACTGTTATGAACATAATAAGACACTCCCCCACCACTACCTATGATCAGAGGAAATGAAGAGTTATTTATAGCTCTTAAATGGCTTAATCGTGTTTTCCCAGCGCCTGCAACACTCCAGGCTTTAAACAAGTTACTTAGGGAAGGAAGATGAGCATGTAAGGACTTGGGGTCATTAAGTAGTTCTATTGTCAGTGCATTTTTAAACTTAATTTATTGAGGAAAGGAAGGAAATTTTTTAATTTATTATTATTTTCTTTTTTCATTGCCAACTTTTTGAAAGGCTTTAAATCTTCATTTGCTAGCTGCTGGGAGGGAGCCCTAGTTGGGTGCTGCTCACTCTGCTGGGCCCTGTGGAATAGAAACTATGAAAAATAGCCCTTGTCAGTAGCACTATTGCACCTGAAGAAACACTGGGTGAAACCATCCCCTTGGGGACACTTTGCCGGGCCTGTGGTCCCCACTGCCAGTGGGTCTGTCCCTGCAGCTGAAGCTTGGGCCCTTGCATAATAAGCTAGTGGGGCTGGCTGGGGCTGAGCTGCCTCTGGGTCACTGAGTGCTGCCAACTGGGCCTGCGGGCCAGCAACCTGACTTCTCATGCAGGTGGTGCCTGGTCCTCCAAGTCCAGCATTGGTGGCACCAGGGCTCCAACGCTGGCCCTCAGCTACCACCTTGGATGCAGGGTATGGTATATCCATGTGACGATAAATATCCAGCAATTAGAAGGTCGATGGAAGTTTGCTTATCTGCATATTTGCTTAGTTGAAGAATTGTCACCAACCGCTGAACTGGAAAAAAGACTCAGCCAAGTTCTTAGTCCTAAAAATGGTATCTATGATACAGAAAAAACATGTTATAAGTTTTTTCCCAGGAATGGTGGAACCTCTTTGCAGCCCTGAGATAACTACAGAGACTTACACCAGCTATTTATCCAGAAAAGACAAGACAAGTGATATGCCATTGCAGATTGTGTCCACAGACCCACTGAGCTAAAACACAAGGCTAAAAGAATGAATAATGTGAACCCTAGCTCATTTTAGTACTAAAATCCCTGCCCAGGGAGGGACTTAACTCCCCATCTTTATTCATGGGATGTATATTATACTGTGATTTTTAACTGCTTGAATGCCCTGAACTCCACCCCAAACACATAAGGATGTTCACTCCCCTTGTACATTATTCATTTTACCCCTATAAAAACCCCTAACCCAGAGACATAGATTTGAGGCGATCTGTGCCTCCTCTCGCCCAGCTGATGCGTCTTCTGAAACAAATCCATTACTTCTTAAATAAATATATAAGGAAAAATAAAAAGAAAAACTGTGTGTTCTCCAGGGACTCACAGACCAGTAGAGGTGAGCCTGCCAGACAGCAAAATAAAGCAAGGGGCATGAGGGGGATGCAAAGGAGAGAGAGATGATCTCAGCTATAGACAAGCTAGAATTTACTCATGGAGAGATACCCGGGTATGTCTACACAGTGGAAGGGATATAGGACATGGGAGCCTGGGGAAAGCACTGGAGTTGTAGGTTTGGGAATCTCTGCTTTATCATCTTTGCTTGAGCTGTGGGGATCTATGAAATGCTCTAGAGAGCCACTGTACAGTCAACAGTGGAGGCAAATGAGAATGGAAAACATTTAAACAGTCATTCGTCATAGAGAGGTGGTATCTCAGACGTTCATAAGGAATTGGTATTCAGTGCGTTGTTAAGAGTTACCTAATTTTCATCTAGGATGTGGTCTAGGTATTTGGAGCTACTTCATTTATGGATGAATAACATATAAATGATTACCTTATAAAATTATGAATAGCTTCCCTATGATTCATTGTCTCAAAAATGTGATTTATTAATATTAGACATAACAAAAACCAAAGATGATATTTTACCTTATATAAAAACTACCAAGTATGTGTTTCTGACTGAAATCTATTTGAGCAAGAATTTGTTGAATAAAACTAAAGGCATGGGAAAACTGAATATAGTTGTTCCTCCTTATCAACAGGGGATATGTTTCAAGACCCCCATGGATGCCTCTAATCTCAGATAGTACTGAACCCTGTATATATTCTGGGTTTTTTTTCTGTACATACATACCTATAATAGTTTAATTTATAGATTAGGCACAGGAAGAGATTAACAACAATAACTAAAAATAAAACAGAACCATAGCAATGTACTGTAGTAAAAGTTGGTGAATGTGGTATCTTTCTCTCAGAACATTTTATTATACCACACCTATCCTCCCTGTTGTGGTATGAAATGACATTTCCTATGATGTGGACATGGTTGGGTAGCATTAGGCTACTGTAGACCTTCTGATGATACTTCTGAAGGAGGATCATCACTCTCAGGTGGTCCTGGGTCACTGACTCATGGCACTGTCAGTGGTTAGATGTCAAGAGCAGCAATATTGATGGGCTAGGGATTCTTGATATTTGAAGGCTTATTGCTGAACCCTTCTGGAAGGACATTGTAATCAGAAGCTGTCTCTTTCCTTATAACTCATTACAGTGTTGCTATAGAGGTTGTAAACCTTCAGTGATTATATAGATGATTTTGTTTTATTTGACTTTTAGGGTCTCACTCTGTCACTAAGCCTGGAGTGCAATGGTTTTATCCTAACTTACTATAACCCTGAACTCCTGGGCTTAAGCAATCCTCTTGCCTCAGCCTATCAACTAGCTGTGACTACAGACAACTGCCACTGTACCTCGCTCATTTTGCTTTTGCTTTTATTTTTTTTTTTTGGTAGACTGAGCCTTGCTATGTTTACCAAGCTGGTCTAAAATTCCTGGCCCCAAGCGGTGCTCCCACCTTAGCTTCCCAAATTGCTAGGATAACAGACTGGCTATATATGGGTGACTTTAATGCTATGCCCATCTAAGGATCACATTCCATAATTTTGTCCTTTCCACTTAAAATTTTTGGACCACAGTTGACCATGGGTAACTGAAAGCAAAGAAAGCAAAGCTCAGGGTATGAAAAGATTACCAAATGACTGACATATAGGTTTCTCAAGTATATCTTAATGATCATCTATGCTATTAATTTTTGAAAACATAAGTGCCATGGATTGTCAACATGAGCCTCTAGGACTTAGGCTGATGAAAAGATCTGATGGCCAGGTTAGAAAAAAATCGTAGCGTCTATGTCTGACTAGATTTGAGAACTGTGTGTGAGTATTGATGTTTTCTAGAATGCAAGAAAAGTATTTTAAAATTTTTAGCCTATTGGCTGGGCATGGTGGCTCATGCCATAATCCTAGCCCTCTGGGAGGCTGAGGCAGGTGGATCACTTGAGCTCATGGATTTGAGACCAGCCTGAGCAAGAGTGAGACTCTGTTTCTACTAAAAAATGAAAAACTTAGGCAAGAGGATCACTTGAACCCAGGAGTTTGGGGTTGCTGTGAATTATGATGCCACAGCACTCTGCCAAGGGCAACAAAGTGAAACATTGTCTATTAAAAAAAAAAACAAAAACTTTTTTTAACCTATTGAAATATTTTTAAGGGTACTTATAGACTTGTCAAGTTTTCTTGTATATATCTCTGATTTTAGGAATTTTAATTGCTTAAAAATCAACTCTAAAATAACACCTGGTGATAAAGGAGAGAAAAAATTTTCATGTGGAATGGTTATGAACTGAGAAAGTAGATAGCAGTAGTAAGTGACTGACTTGTAAGTTGACCAGGAGCATGTTCTATTTGACCTATGTTTATTTTTAACATTTGAGCCCGTTTAGAAAGCAGGGCAGCTGATCTCAACTGCCACAGGCTCCGCCATTCCCTGTGATTACACCTGGGCACTGGCAAATGTTATTTGTCTAGTCTGTAGAGCCTTTTAGTGTATAGCCTCTGGAATAAACATCTTATAAGGGTTTGCCCTTGTAAAATCTGCAAGGGAGAACCAGCTTGGTTTAGAGATGTCCGTAATACCTAATCATGCTTCAGCTCTGCTCAAAAATTGTTGGTAGTCTATCTTTGCAAGACAGTAAAAGAAAATAGCAAGCATTCCCAAAGTGCTGTACTAATGTATGACTCCTAACTATAATGTCATTAACATACAGAAAATGCAGGCTTCATACTAAGTTGACAAAGTTTAAGAAGTTCTGAAGAGTCTCAGGTATATTGATATGGATAAACAGTTAAACACAATGTGGTGTGCGCTACAATACAAAGGAAGTTTGTTTAGCTCTGAAAAGGAAGATTTTGACACAGGCTGAAGAGTGGATTAGCCTTGAAGGGGCATTGTGCTAAGTAAAATAAGCCAGCCACATCAGGACAAATAGTGCATGATTCCACAGTTACCTATAATACATAATATATATCAAGATCTGACAATTAAGTTTGAAAACTTATCCTAAAAAAGTGCTACATGTCTTATTGCCAAGTATCAGTATGGTCACCTTTGAAGTATTCCCCTTAGGAAGCTGGTCCGTCAGCTTCCACTCCCCTAGTCCACCCTTCAAAGCAATATTGGAACTCTTTTTCTGAAATGACCACCGGAACTATCATCACACAGAACACAAAAACGTGCAACAATAATGAACATCACTCAGCAAGACACTGCCACACGTTGACATGAACATAGCTGTGAGATAGTGACATACCAAAGTTATGAAACCTTACCGAGTTGTTTGTACAGTGCTATCAATGTTAAATGTATGATGCCAAGTTTGCGAACTTAGTTGTCTGACTTTGTCTGTATATGTGTTTATGAATAAACTACCTAGAATAGTTATTATATTCATAGAGACAGAAAGTAGAGTGGTGGTTGCCAGAGGGATGGAGAGGGGACAATGGGAGTTTTTGAGTGAGTATCGAGTTTCAGTTTAGGAAAATGAAGAAGTTCTGTAGATTGGTTACACAACAATGAGAATATACTTGATGCTGCTGAAGTGTATATACACTTAAAAATGATTGAGATGTGAGGAGTTTTATGTTAGATATATTTTATCAAAATTTCTTAAAAAGGACATTTCGAAGTGGCTGGGATAAGATCTCACATCTAGATGTACCCATAAATTAATTCTAATAGGTAGTTTCCCTTTATTATTAAATTAAACATGAATTCAGCAGATATTTAGTAAGTGCTGACTGTGCAGGGGCTGTGTGAATATGGTGTATGTCTTAGTGCACAGGATAACACGGTGCCTCCCTCAGGCAGCTCTTACTGAAAGCTCATATTGATGCTCTAATAAACCTCCCTAAATGCAAAATATAACCAACAGTGAGACATTTGTTGGCTTTTTACTTTAACTCAAATTTCATTTGGAGGGGGTGAAAAAAGTAAATATTAAATAAAGAAAGTCATGAAGAATACTAGGAAAAAGTATGGGAGAATTTTTTTTATTAAATCATAGCAGTGTACATTAATACTGTTATGGGGTACAGTGTACAGTGTTGGAGAATTTAAAAAATAATACTCTCAGAATGCAGCTGGCCTTTAGAAGTTTGACACAAAGCCAGAAGTCATAAAAGAAAAGAATGACATTATTGTTAATGAAATTTCCATGTGGCAAAAGTAACAAAAACATGATTAAAAGATAAATGTGAAAGGGGAAAAGAAATTTGAAATTTACACGAGATGAAGGGCTAATTTTTTTTTCCTGTAAAAATACATAATTCCATAAATTAATAAGAAAAAGACCAAAACCTCAATAGGAAAACAGGCAAAATTCACAGAAAATGAAATCCAGGTATCTTCTAAGCTTATTTAGAATGATATTTAAACTCATTCATGAATAAAGAGATTCAAATTAAAATTATATATGAGATACACTTTTTACCTAACACACAAAGAAAGATCCAGATGGTTGATGGTTGAGAGGGGAAAAACAATCACATGGATCTGGTTTATAGGAGCGGAAATCAGGCACAGCTTCTATCATAAGGAATTTTGATATTTAAACTGCCTATACCCCTTTTCTTTCCACTCTAGAAAATTTATCTTATAAATGTTAAATCACATGTATTATAGACAATAATACAGAGATAGATAGGCAGGGTGGTAAAATCAAATATTAGAAACCACCCTAATGGCCATTATTTAAGTGAAAGATGAAATGAATATGGTGCATCCCACACCATAAGTTATTATGTAGGCAAATTATCAAAGGCTTTTTCTGCATCAATTGAGAGAATCATATGGTCTTTGTTTTTTAGTTTATTGGTGTGATGTATTATAGTTATAGATCTGGGAATTTACCTAACAAAGGATGTGAAAGATTTCTATAAGGAGAACTATGAAACTCTGAGAAAAGAAATAGCTGAAGATGTTAAATGGAAAAACATACCATACTCATTCCTGGCTGGGAAGAATCAACATTGTTAAAATTTCCATACTACCCAAAGCATTCTACAGATTTAATGCAATCCCTATTAAAGCACCATTGTCATACTTTAAAGAACTTGAAAAATTAGTACTTCATTTTATATGGAATCAGAAAAAACCTCAAATAGCAAATACATTGCTCAGAAATAAGAACAAATCAGGAGGTATCATGTTACCAGAATTCAGGCTATACTATAAATCTATAGTGATTGAAACAGCATGGTACTGGCACAAAAACAGAGCAGTAGATTTATGGAACAGAATAGAGAACCAAGAGATGAACCCAGCTACTCACTGTTATTTAATCTTTGACAAGCCAATTAAAAACATTCAGTGGGGAAAAGATTCCCTATTTAACAAATGGTGCTGGGTGAACTGGCTGGTGACCTGTAGAAGACTGAAACTGGACCAATGCTTTTTACCATTAACTAAGATAGACTTTCACTAGATTAAAGATTTAAACTTAAGACATGAAACTATAAAAATAAAGAAAGTGCAGGGAAAACTCTTGAAGAAATCAGCATAGGCGAATATTTTATGAGGAAGACCCCCTGGGCAATTGAAGCAACACCAAAAACATGTTACTGGGATCTGATCAAACTAAAAAGCTTTTGCATAGCCAAGAGCACAGTAAGTAAAGCAAACAGACAATCTTCAGACTGTGAGAAGATTTTTGCACTTTACACTTCTGACAAAGATCTGATAACTAGAATCTACAGAGAACTTAAACTAATCAGTAAGAAATGAATAAATAACCCGTTTCTATGTGGGCAAGAGACTTGAACAGAAACTTCTCTGATGAAGACAGGTACATGGCCTACAAACATATGAAAAAATGCTCATGATCCTTAATCATCAGAGAAATGCAAATCAAAACCACTTGGAGATATCATCTAACTCCAGTAAGATTAGCCCACATCAC
>CAUYQV010108443.1:0-11059 GCA_963574575.1 Galagoides demidoff
GGGGTACAAGTGAAACTCTCTAAGAGTAGAATCAGAATGTTTTAAAACTATAACTGAGAAAATGACATGAAGGCTGTGTTGCTCAGTTTGATGGAAGTATTTCGGATTGCATGTGAAAACCCCACACTGTACCCCAGAAGTGCATTAATGTACATAGTTACCATTCAATAAAATTAAAAATTTAAAAAAAAAAAAAAGAAACCTATTACCTATTATGGGAGCTGTTCAAGGGACTGAAACTCATTACCTATTACGGCAGTTGTTCAAGGGAACTAATACTTATTTCCTATTATGGTGGTATAGTAGCTGTCTGCCTAAGGTGTCTCAATCAATGGCTTAATGGCTGAGCAGCAGGTGTGGGGGAGGCAGCAGGGAGTGGCCCTGCGGTTTAACAGAGCTTATGCAGTAAATGACAAAATGGCACTGGTCTGGCCCTTTCAATAGAGAAGGAGAAACAATACAGGAGGTCTCTGTGGACCACTGATAATAATGTCTGTTAAGAAGTATGATTTAACATTGGCAGCTGGGATCCAAAGCCAATACTAACTACTCAGAAAGCCAAACAGGTAACATAACCAGTGTAGAACATAAATACTAAGAGGCGTAGCATCCATAAAAAACAAACACAAATTCTTCATTTCAGAGAAGTTTCCAGCTCCAGGCAGCAGATGCCAGTAGTCATTTTATGTCACATTAATTAGTAGTCACTGCTTTCATTTGTCAAAACAAAATAGGATGAAACTTAATGTTCCTTACCTCAACAACTGATTCAATACCATGATCTTCCCTGTAACAAGACTATCCCAAAGTGCCTTTCATGGCACATATTTCACCACTGATTTACTATTGTTGCTTAATATTTACTTATTTCCAAGTAATAGGTTTCGTTTTTCCTCCCCCCATGATTTCCAGACCATAATATTAAATATTTGCCCTCTTGTCCTATGTAACTCACCCTTTGCATATTTTAAAGCAATACACATAACCCTTTTGAAGAATACTACAGTAAAAGTAGAAAAAACTACAAGAGGGAGTGGGTGGGGCAAGATGACCAAATAGAAACCTCTAGGGATCATCCTCTGCTTACTCACCTACTTCAACTGTGCACACAAGGAACCACCTTTAGGTGAGCGATCACACTACCTGGTTCTAACAACATATCAAAGAAAGCAGGATGGAAGAGGACAGAAAAGACAACCCTGCAATGCCAAGCCAGCCACCCACCCCACCCTCAGCAATGCCACGTCCATGCTCCAAGTGTAAAGAGAATCTCTGTGCCTACAGGAGGGAGCGTGAAGTGATTATGAGAGTTTGCACTGAAACCCAGGGCTACGCTGGCACAGGGAACACAGCACAGGGCAGAATTCTGCTGGTGCCCATGAACGGAAAGTTTAGACCAGCCTAGCCACAGGGAAATCCTCTATCCAGAATCTAAAGTTCTGGGTAGCCTAGGGTGATCAGATGCCCCGCTTTTGGTGGGACAGTCCGGCTTTTCAACAATTTGTCCTGCATCCCACGGCATTTTTAAAAAGTCCCAATTTTTGGAAAGAATGCACAAACGGAAGGGAGAACAAGAAGGGAATATACAGTTTTTGGCTGCCATGTGGCTATTTCACCAGAATATGAATTTTATATTATTTTTGTAATTTTATAATGTTAAACTGTAATAATAACAAATAATTGCTGAGAAGTGATTATCGAGAACTGCTTATCAAAGTTTGCATTGTTGTCAGGCCCTGCCCTGCCCCATCCCCGCCCCACCCCTGCCCCACCGCCCCCCATGTTGTCCCGCCTTACCGATGTTAAAATCTGGTCACCCAAGGGTAGCCCCACCACCTGCTCACAAAAAGCAGCCTGGGACATGGATTAAATTTGTAAGGCAGTCAGGCCACAATAGCTATAGGCCTTGCGTGATCCCTCTGATGGTGCTGGCAAGTGCCTGTGTCACTGCTCCCCCAACTGCAGGGAATGTAGCTCAGGAGACTCTTCTTTTGTGTGAGGAAAGGGAAACAGAATCAGAGGACTTTGTTTTACAACTTGAGGACCAGCTCATCCACAGTAAAATAAAGTATCAAGCAGACTCCTAAAGTTCCTGAGTTCAGGCCTTAACTCCTGGATGGCATTCCTGGACCCACCCTGGGCCAGAAGGAAATGTGCTATGCTGAAGAGAAAGACCCAGTCCTGACAGGATTCACCACCTGCTGACCAAAGAGCCCTTGGGCTTTGAATCCACAGGACATTGTCTGATCAAGGACTTCTTGAGTAAAACCCCCAAGGTCAGGCAACCAAAGCAAAACTAGGCAAATGGAATCATATCAAGCTTTAAAGGTTCTACACAGCAAAGGAAACAACCAAAAAGGGGAGGCGACAACACATGAAATAGGAGAAAATATTTGCGAACTACTTGTCTGACAGAGATTAATAACTAGAATATTTAAGGACCTCCAATGCCTCAACAGGAAAAATAAAATAAATCTAATTAAAATGAGCAATCAATCTAAACAGACATTTTTCAAAAGACAGAAATAGCCAACATGTATATGAAAAATGTTCATCATTAGTCATCAGAGAGATGCAAATCAAAACTACAATGAGATATCATCGCACTCCAGTTAAAATTGCTTTTATCAAATAGGCAATAATGAATGCTGGTGAGGACGTCAAGAAATGGAAACCTCATACACTGTTGGTGGGAATGTAAACTCCCCTAGCGCAGACATTATGGAGGGTATGAAAGTCCCTCAAGAATCTAGAAACAGAACTATTACATGACCCAAGAATCCTACTGCTGGATGTATATCCAAAAGAGGGGAAATCAGTATATCAAAAAGATACCTGCATTTACCCACATTGATTGTAGTACTATTCATAATAGCCAACATTTGGAATCAACCTAAATGTTCATGAATGGATAAAGAAATTGTGGTACAGGTGATGCCTGTGGCTTAAAAAGGTAGAGTGCTGGTTCCATATGCCAGAGGTGGCAGGTTCAAACCTAGCCCCAGCCAAAAAAGGCAAAAAAAAAAAAAAAAAAGAAAAGAAATTGTGGTACATATGCACAATGGAATATTGCATACCCTCAAAAAAGAATGCAATCCTGCCATTTGCAACAACATGGATGAAACTGGAGAACATCATGTTAAGTGAAACAAGCACAGAAAGACACATCTCACATGTTCTCACTCATATGTAGAAGCTAAATGTTAATAATTGATCTTATGGAGACAATAGAATGATGGTTACTAGAGCCTCAGAAGGGTTGTGGGAATAAGGAAATAAAATGGAGGTGGTTAGTGGATACAAAAATATAGTTAGAATGAACAATATTTGATACATAGCAAAGTGACTATAATCAACAAGTTAGGTTATACTTTAAACTAACTAAGAGCATAATCGTAATATTGCTAATACAAAGAATGGATAAATGCCTGAGGTGATAGATACCCCAATTACCCTGATTTGATTAATTCGCATTGCATACCTGTCTCAAAACATAGCATGTGCCCTGTAAAGTTATACAGTTATTATGTGCTCATAATATTTTTAATAAAATAGAAGCTTATAAAAAATAAAGTTGTCCTAAACTATTAAAGACTATGAAACATTGACTATTTTTATATCACCTTTTCAACAATGTCTCTTTAAGTGTCTAGGCCATATATATTTAACTCTGAGAAGTAAATAGAACAACATGTATAATCAGCACCACCAAATCCAAAACCAGCCTAAATATGGTATGTCAGAAGACTTTATGTCTCCCGATATTTGTAAATGGATACAGTCAGAATACAGCAATTACTGTGAATCCCCACATTTGGGTCTCAAAAGAGAAAAAAGGTCATGGAAATGAGAAATGGCACAATAAATGGTTCAAACTGGGTGTCCTCTAATGTAAGCATCCATCAGGATCACAGATTGCTGGTGGCCCCAGTCAGAGTTTCTGATTCAGTATGTCTGGGTAAAGCCCCAAGAAAGCCTTTTCAAAAAGTTCAGGAGGTAGCGATAATGATAATAGCCCAGGGTTAAAACTTAAAACTTGCCCCTTCCCATGTCTGGAGTCCAAGCTCTTGACCACTAGAACACACTGCCTACCATACTATGATGAAGTTTTGTGTAAGATACTCTTTTCAAGTTACCAAAAGCTATGTTTAACTTACAAGTGTATCTATGAGGAAAGGTTTATTCTAACAAGATTCACAAAGATAATGCTCATCAAGAGATTATACTTCCAGAAACTTCAACCTGAAAATATTGTTCCAAATGTTTATAATCCATTCTTTCAACCAATGTCTTTTAAGGACCAATTGTGTACTGTATTTAAGTGCTGACACACAGGGAGAAAAGATAGCTTCCATCTTCCTGGAGCTTACATTCTCATATCTTACACTCCCTCACCAAGCTCCCAAAGTAAAAGGCACAACAAGGGCTCCATTATTTCATACAGTGTCTTCTTGTGAATTAGAAAAAGGTTCCCACTCAACAAGCAGAGCACTGGCAGGATTCCAGCTTCTCCTTGACCCCATGTAGGGCCCCTTAGGTAGTATGCAACTTACATAGATAGTTGCCTTGAGACTCTAGTGTTTAAGCCTTTAGTGTTAACCTTTGTCTTATTTCTACTTAATATGTAATTCTCAAGCTCAGTTATGGATTTTAAATTCCATTGCATATTTCAGGGTTTTAAAGACCTTACAAGGCAGGGGGTAGGACTGAGCTATAAATATTGTATAATCATATTCCTACACCACTATGTTATTGATCCCTGCAAGGCTTTTGTTTCACTTTTTTCCCCTCCTCTTCGCTAATTTTCCTCCTTCCCCACTTCCTCACAGGAAATATACTGTATTTAAAGCTATATATTCAAATGTGTGTATAGATGTGTAGAAACAAAGACTACACATACATAGAATCCTTTAAATAAAATACAGTCATGCCCTCTTGAGGTAAATATGTTTTTAATTTCCAAAAATCACATTATGCTATAGACCATGTCTTGTTTCTTACATTTTTTCACTTAACACTAGGTTTTTAAATTCTAACCACATACAGTAGAACCTCCATAGTTGGCCCCCTCCCTACATTGACCACGCCCTTTAGTTGACCTAATTTTCATAGACTAGATATGACCTAAATGTACATCTCAGTGCAGCAGACCTTTCTCCTTACATTGACCACCTCCATATGTTGACCAGTTACTGGTCCCAGTCCCTTGGGTGGTCAACTTATAGAGGTTCTACTGTAATCAAACTACATCTAGTTCATTGCTCCCCACTGTAGCAAAGTATCCCTTGGTGTGTATCTACCACATTTTGCCTTTTCCTTCCCTAGCCATGGACACTTAGGCCATCACCAGTGCCCAGTTACCTTCAGCCAGTGTTATGATGAAAATCCTGATACATCCTAGTGGGCTATCTTAGGCTGAAATAAGAATTATAAAATTAGAAGTGATGGTTAGAAGTCAGTGGAGAAAACAAAGATTCAGAGAATCTCTCAATGATGTTAGAGGAAATATGGCTCACGTTTCCTTTAATGACAAACAAAGAGCTACAAAAACAATTCCGAAAAATGCACAGGAAATGTCTTCTCATGGAGGCACTCCTATAATTACCCAGAACTCCTGGACAGAGAAGAGAAAGTACAAGTAACAGTTTAGCATAAGCTACTTAATTCAAAAGAATCAGTCTATAAATTTGGAAAAGTGGTCATGTTAACCTAACAAATGTAATTTTAGTATCAACTGTATGAGAAAAAAAGCCTTTTCCTACTTCTTACAAGCATACTGCCCATCTGCTTCTTTTAGTTTATATAGTTCTCATTCTAGGATAATTTGGGGATGATGTCAGAGGAAAAATGGTTCTCAGTACTTTGAAAAACAAACCCTCAGTAGTCATATTCACCAATAGTTCTCAATGCTGCCTGCATTTTTATTTTTGTTTTAATTTCAGATTAATGAGAGTTCTTACAATTATGTCCTATCATTTGCTTTTGTTAGGAAAAGCCCACATGAGAAGAAAAACACAAGTGAATTCAAGAAGAGCAGTGGGGAGGAGTTCAGTAAATTTCCACCTCACAGGTACAAGGTAGGAGTATACGGCACACCTTCTGGGTGAAGGACTCAAATACAACTACCTGCACTTCAGAATCACATATTGAAAAATTGCAATGCCAGGGCTCCAGGCTGTGCTACTTAAATCAGAATCTCCAGATGTAAGCCCAGACATTGTACTTTTTAAAACTTCTCACCTAACCCAAAAGTGCAGACAGGATTGAACACCACTGAGTTATACAGTTTTGATTACAAGGACTCCCTTTGGTTGTCAATTAGGATAAGATTAGCTGCAAGTAACAAATATTTGCTTCAAATTGGCATAAAAAACAAGGAAATTTATCATCTTACCTAGTTACAAGTCCAAAGTGCAGAAAGAGTTCCATGTGGGTACATCTAGGTCCCTGGCATGCATCTCCAAAGCTCTGACTCTTTGACATTGACCCCCTAAAGTTCATGCCGATGGCCAGTTTGCAGCCACATATTCAAGCATATCTAACAGTACTTCTCTACAGCAATGAAACCTTTCCCCAGTAGATATCAACTCACCACGTATTGGGCCAAAACTAACTTCCAAGCTGGCAAAGGTAATTGAATTACCAATACTGATTGGGGCTGATGGCTATTAACTGTGAAGGTATATTAGAATCACCTGTGGAGCTTGTCAAACTGTGGCTCAAGAATGCTACCCCCAGTTTCTTATTCAGTGGGGCCCAAGTATTTGCATACTCAGCTCCCATGTGATGCTGATGCACTTTGAGACCCACTAATTTCAAGCAATGAGGCTCCACCTGCTGAGAATGTAATCTGCTTTCCTAAAGCACATGACTATTCAAAAGATGAGAGTAAATACCTGAAGTTGTTTTGTGCCCACAAATTTTCTGATGTATCTTTCAAAAGGTGAAGCTGAATTTCCCTCCCCTTGAATGCAGGGAAAGGCTTACCTCTAACAAACAGAATAAAGTGAATTAAACAGCAGGTTATAAAAGGGCTGCAGCTTCGCTCTTGGTCCAGCATTCTCTTGCATCACTTACTCTGGGGGAAGCCAAGGGCCACGTCACAAGACACTCTAAGGAGAGTCCGTGTAGTAGGGCATCAAGCCCTCCAGCCAGCAGCCACAGGAGCAAGTCCTCTCAGAAGAAGAACCTCTAGCTCTAGTCAACTGGTCAAGTGACTACAGCCTGAATTTCTCAATTCAGCTGCTCCTGGGTTCCCGACCCAAAAAGACCTGCAAAATTATAAATATTTATTGGCTTATGCCGCTAAGTTTTGAGTATTTATTATTGAGCAATAGATAACCAATACAATCACCAAATAAAATTGGGAAGAGAAAGAAACTATCTTGGGTAATCAACAGTGTCAGTTGTGGCTTGCTTCAATCAATGAAGGTTTACTAGAAAAGTACACAATATTACAAACTCTCAAAATCCAAATGGAATTTAAAGAACATTAGCAACTTAAAGGACTTTCTATATCCAAGGAACCTCAGGAATCTCAGCATGGAAAGTTCAAGGATTTTCTCTATAGGGCTGTTTCTCAGTCTCACTCAGCAGACACCTGTTCCATGTTCTTCTTCCTATAGATCTGCCTTCTCGTGCTTCATTCTGTATCTTGTGTTGTTGCTCGCCTCATAATTTCTATTCTCTCATTTTGGTTTGTGTCTCCTCCCAGAGTTTCTCAGATTCTCTCATTACTATTCAAAACGTGGTCTGTAGACCATTATCAGCATTACCAGAGAGCTTGCCAGAAATGTGGGACTTGGAGTTCCACTCCAGACCTACTGAATTGGAATCAGCACTTAAATTTGAGGAAAGCTGCTCTACACCATCATCTGAATTAGGTTTAAGCTCCCACAGCTTCAGTGGTTTCCAAACCTTGATGCACCTTGTAATTACCTGGAATCATTAATGCCTGGCTCCCACCTCAAACATTCTGATTTGATGTGTATGAGGTAACATAGGTCATTAGAAGTTTTAAAGAAGAAATAAAAGTTTGGGAACCATCAAACTCTGGAAACCACTAAACTATCATTCTTGTCTTTCTTTTTCACAATTAAATTTCAACAAAGAGAATTTGATTAACCTGTCTTTAGATAGATAAGACTTCACCTAATCAATAGTACAGGAAAAGGATAAGTAGTGTAGGACTGCGTAACTCAAAACATAACCACTACCACTCAGAAAAGCTGCTGGGAATGTAGTTCCCTTTCCTGCAATACTTCTCAATCTTGTCTGCATATAAGGGGAGCTTTAAAATCGCAATCCCTAAGCCCCACAGAACAATTAATTCAGAATCTCAAGCTTGGACACAGGCAATGGTAGTGAGTTAACCTGCCCAAATGATTCCAATTTGCAGCCAACACTGGAAACCACTCGTATAATAGTGGGGATAGTAGTGACCATGTCCGTAGAAACAGTATCTCAAGAAAAATGCAAATCTTAATTATTCCTGCTGTACAATCATGGTTAATGATTTTTTTTTTGCCTTAATTCAGAGCTCAGCTGTGTGAACAAAAGTGTCATGTAAGGAAAGAAGATAGGTTTTTAATCAGAGTTCAGCTTTAATCCAGTGGCTAAATGGATAAGATTTAATCCTGATAGACTTCAGTTTCCTCATCTGTATAACGGAGATAAGAGCATTTTATAACTTACATAAAACACTGTATATGATGAAATACACTTTAGACATTATGGGTGATCAAGTATCATTTACTTCCTCTTCCAAGTATAGGAAAAAATTTCTTTAAAAGTGTAAATCTGGGCATTATCAGATCTAAACCTCTCACCAGTCCCATGGGATAGTACTGCTGTTATTCTAGTTTGGCAGATGATAACACTGAAGTTTTTCTTTAAAAAGGAGGCTGAATAACGAGAAACAAAGCTGACATTCAAACAAGGCTAATCTCAACCCCCCAATTTTTAACCATCCCACTCTAACCCCTCTCTAAAATGGCTGGCTACCACTCTCCTTGTCATGAAACACAGACCAATATCCATGTGCATGTGGGGTGGAAATGAGGTACCGGGAAGGGGGAGAGTAAGGACTATAGTTATGTGGTAAGGCACAGGTGCTCCCGCCACCCTGGTAATTGTTCTGCTCTTTCTCTTCCCTCAGGCCAGGTTGTCAATTGCAGCAGCTCAGTCCTGTCCTAGAAGGTCACGGTGCAATTCTTCAAAGGTGATACTGTCAGTAGATTTCTGAAAAATCACCAGAATGTGCTTCTTTTTTTCACCTATAATTCTTGCTTACATAAGCATATCATAGTCTGTACTTTCATAGACTAGGGACTGTAAGAGATACAAACCTATAAATAACCATTTCCAATTAATCTTCCTGCACCCTCCCTGTCTTTCCATTTAATCCAAGTTATCTCTCCTACAGAAGCCAATTACAATTGTCACTTGATTTTTCAGAGATACCTTTTTTTCTTGTTAATACTGCTGCTGCTGCTATCTTGTGTAGTTAATTCCTGCAAGCTCCCTTGATAAATTCATTAGCCAGCTACGTTTCATTTGTACTTCTTTGCCTCTTCTCAACACATTTATCCCTGTATAACCCTTCAGTGTGTCACTTACAGAAAAGATAACCAGCAAAACTTAGACATGGATTTAAAAGTTAGAACTGGAACAAGCCCAAGTCCTGAATTTAAGTTTGTGCATCCTGCTCTCACTCTCTTGTGTTTTCTAGGACTTCTTACTATTCAGAACTTCCCATTTTCTTCCTTTTCTATCAAAATGTAACTATCCCATAATAAAGTTCCTTGGCTCTCTGATTAAAAAAAAAATCCTTTTTCTACATTATCATTTTAGCCCCCTCGAATAAACCATTCCCACTAGCCCATAAACATGTTCAAATATTTCTCATTAAAAAAAAAAAATTGGGCAGTGCCTGTGGCTCAAAAGGGTAGGGCACTGGCCCCACATGCTGGAGGTGGAGGGTTCAAACCCAGCCCTGGCCAAAAAAAAAAAAAAAAAAAAACTTCCTGGAGCCTACATCACCTTAAACTTACTATCTCATTTTTTGTACAACACATATAATAAAGTTAATCTAAAGAGTTGTTGATGGTCACTCTCTCTACTTCCTCACTATCTAGTTGTTGGGGGGCCTACCACAGCCTGGCATAAGCCCTCTCTATCTTCCTAAGACAAAGGAGACAAAGGATCTAGTTAGCCCCACCCCACCCCCAAGAAGTTCATCCCTTATGGCCCCATATAAAAGGGGCCTCCCGGCTTGGTGCCCGTAGCACAGTGGTTCCAGTGCTAGCCACATACACCCAGGAGGGTTCGAACCCAAGAGAATCAGTTAAGCCCAAGAGTTGGAGGTTGCTGTGAGCTGTGATGCCACAGCACTGTACCGAGGGTAACATAGTGAAACTCTGTCTCAAAAAAAAGGGGGCGAGCTCCCCCTGGGTGCAGATGTCATCTTAGCACTGTCTAAGTGCTAAACATTCCCAAATTTACAACTCTAACCCTGAACCACTTACATATTGTGTGAACCTGCAAATGGTCTATTTAACATGTCTCACACTTGGTTATTGCTCACGATTTTTTAAATCTTTTGTCCTCTTTTTTACTGTTGATTTGTTTCTTTCATTTCCTTTATTTCACTATCCCATCCCCACATGCCATTCATTAATCCATTGATGATACTTTCGGTTCTATCTCTGAAACATACTCCAAATCCCGCTGCCTTTTACTATCTCTATCTCCACCACTTTAGTCCAAGCCATTGGACTAATTTTGTCTCCTAAATTGTCTGTCTCTCTGCTTTCAGTCTTGCTTTCTCTTACAATTCATTCTCTATTCAACAGATCAAAAATAGATAAGTCAAAGAGTATCTTTCCTCTGACTAAATGTTCCAATGGCATTTAATTGTACTTAGAGTGACATCTGACTGTTTACTTTGGCCTACATTTCCAATGGTCTGATCCCTGTGGTGACCTTAATGATTTCTTCTTTAAAATACAGTCTTCTAGTGGCTAGCCTAAACCAGTGGTTCTCAAACTTGATTATCAAA
>CAUYQV010108446.1:0-53052 GCA_963574575.1 Galagoides demidoff
TTTTCCCTTGATTGGCAAGTCCTCCAGCGCTGCTCTACTGGAACCTCTGGGGGAAGAGAGCTCCCCTGCTTGCTCCAGCCTGCCGGTTTTTTTGCCAGCTGCTGTCACCAAGACATGGTGGCAGGTCCCCTCCCCAGGCCCTACTCGGCTGAGCTGGCTGGGGTGCCACTTTTCCGGTATCACTCAGGAAGGAGGCCGTAAAGTTTGGATTCAGGCCGAGCTAGTGAATCTGTCACAGCAGCAGAACCCAAGGTTAAACCAGTGGACCCAGAGGCTGGAAAAAGAGCCAGTAGGAGTGTGGGCCTTGGTAGGAAGTCAGTCTCAGCCCAGCTGGTGACAAACTGAGTTCTAAAAAACACAGGCTTCAGCTGTGAGTGCCAGAAAAGGCTGCTGAATTCAGGTAGACAAGGGCTGTTATCCCAGAGATCAGAGGACCCAGTCCCCAAGGAGCCTGCTCCTTCCCTTCTGCTGCAAGGTCAACCAGCAGCTTTTAGCACACATCTTGGAATCACCTAGGGAAAGGGACACTGGACACTGTTACCTATAGAAACTTCTTAGATTTTCAGGTTGGACTGCATTTAAAACTGAGTGGAAACATACCTAACATATATATATATAGACACTTCCCTTTGTGCTTTGGTGTGTCTGAATTTTTTGACTATCTTCAAGTTTACTAATTTATTTTCTTTTGTATTCAATCCATTGTGAATTCCATCCAATACATTTTTATTCTGAATAAAATGTTTTATTCTTAAGAACAGAAAGGAGAGGATATAAACTCCAGGAAGTAGGGGTACCTTTTCCTGGCCTGGGGATTTTGCTAGGGATTACAGAGGAAGCAAGAAAGACCTTGTCTCTCAAGTCGGAGTCCAGAAAGTATGAGATCCGTTAGGGAGAGTCAGTGAGATGAAGAGGGAAGGACACAGGAAGGCATGGGAGGCATATATATATTTTTTCAGTTTCACATTTTTAAAAAAAATTTTCTACATACCTCCTGAAATTCCCTAATCACATTGTATCTAAATTTCCTTTCAGATTCTCTTCCTAATTTATCATTGTAATTTTAAAGTTGTCTATTAACCTTAACATCTGGTTTTTCTTTATGTATTAACTTTTCTTTTTATCTTGACTACGGGTCCCATTTTTCCTGTTTTTTTTTTTTTTCACGTGTCTAGTCATTTTTGATTGCATACTAGACATCATAATGACATGCAATAGAGAATCTGGATTCAGTGACTTTCCTCTGAAGAGTATATACACATATTTTTAACCAGACAGTTCAATTATTGTCAAATTAGCTCTGGTTTGTAGTATTTAATCAATTCTAAAGTGTGGTTCTTTCTGGGATTTTAATGGAAATCCTGATGTATTTATCAGGCAACTCTAAGTTAGCAGATCCAAATCTTCACTCTCCTATAGTATGTAATCACCAAAGTCTCTGCTAACTGCGACCTTTCCCCAAGTTCCCTGGAGTCTCATTCTACATCCATAGTTGAGGACTCAGACAAGGATTTGAGCAGGGTTACACATAGACTTGGGGTTTTCCTCTTCTGTAGCAGCCTCCCTTCTAGAATTTCACTCTCTCAATACCCAGGCACTGGGGCAGCCCTCAGTTCTTTCCGTTGATTCCTCAAACTGATAATGTTTTGCTTGAGTTTCATCCACCCTGGGCTGTACACAGGTCATGGGGCTCTTTTCTTACAAGGATTGAATCTTCTTCAGTTTACACAAATTTTGTCACTTCTTGAACAGTAGTTTTTTTCTACCAAGTGTCTATTGTTAACAGCTAGTCTGATACAGACTAACTTGGCCATTGCTGAAAGCCAGAACTCCAACAGTGGAAATGAGTTTAGTAAAGAGACCAAGAAGGAATGGTGGGAGACAAGGTTCAAAATACAAACAGAAGCCTAATTATACGTGGCTTCATAGGCTTTGGCAAGGTGGTTAACATTTATTCTAAGTAGTACATAGGCATGAGAGAATTTTAAGAAAGAAAGGATTCAATTTAATGTATTTAAATTGAATGTATTTAAATACAGTATTCAATTCACTGTATTTAATGATACAGTGGTCATTCTACATATAAATGAGGGAAATAATGTTGATATATTGGTAGCTCTGCATGGAAATAGATGGTAAATAATAGTATTAGATAGTGTTTATTAATCACTATATATATATGGGGCAGTGAGAGGTGACATCAAAGTTTATGATAATAAATTATCCCGAAAATTTAACTTTAATTTGTGGGAAATGGTACTCATGATTTGGAAAATTAAAGAGGTATAATTAATTGTGACCTCAAAACAGGTTGCTCTGATAACTGAGATGTAGTCCCTTGTTCCTTCATTTGTCAAATTCTTCCCAGCTCCTGTTCTAGGAACTGGGAGACAGTGTGAATAAATGCGTCCTCTGGAGAAACACAAGACAAGTCTGTGTGGTTTTGACATTTCACCTGTGACATTTCCCAACTAAATTCCAGAATCTACTTTCTCAATGAGATCTGGTCATTGGATAGTTTCTTTACTGATGATCAAATTTTAACCCCATGATACAGAAAAAAACAACCTAGTAGAAAGAACCCTTCAAAGCATGAGTACAGTATGACAATAAAAATTCCTTTTAATTTGAGCTCCAATTTGACTGAATTAATTACCATTTTTGTGTTACCAGAGATTAATTCTGACAGCCGAGCATGGACTACTTCACATTTCTTCTCGCGAAACGATGAGTCACAGTTGTAGTTTATCTGTTAATGTTTTATTCTCACTAAGGAGGCTGGAAAAGTGATTTAAAATAAGAAGGAATTCGGCTGTCAGTTCCAGAATGAAAACATGTGCCTCCCACAGAAAATCTCTGAGGTTTTATTCTTTCTGTGTGTGTGAGTGTGGCCAGCTCAAAAGCCCCAGCCAAATAATAAAATGAAATGAAATATTTACAGAGCCACCACGTGAAACTCTGTTCTCTTACTTCGTCAGAGAGTCCTACTTAGGTTCCTTATTTCAGGGTTTTTGGCTCAGTTCTGAGTAAACAGTGCACATCCGTGTGGGGCAATGAGGAGGAACTGTAGCATCTGCTGTGGTTTTAAAAATAACTTCCTACTTATGTAACTGAGATTTCAACAAAGATCAGTGAGCTTCTATAAGTCTGAGACCCATGGATGGTATGAAATGGCTCCTTTGGAAGCTATTGATTCGTGTAGCCCTGTTATTCTGGAAGAAAAACGTTCTTACCCAAGAAGCAGATGTTAAAAGACCTTTGCTCTGGAGTTCTAACTCCAGGTCATTAAGATCTGAGTTTGTGTTCTCAGCTTCGTTTACAATCATTAAGAGCCTTTTACTTTTAATTACTCCTTTATTGATCTTATACCACACATTTCTTCTAGTCTGTTCAGAATGTCTACTTAAGAGGAGCAGGTGGGTCTGCGGTCCCACTCATGCTAGCCGGCCCAGTTTCAGCACAAATGGTGCCCATCAGGCCATTGTTTCGGGTTGACAGCATTATTCATGATGGTGTATGTTTCTGAGATAAAAACCGTGTTATTGCTTTAGCAGCAAAGCACTATACTGCTTTTGAAATATGATCTTGTAGAACTGTCTTTAGTTTTTCAGCTCTGGGCAGTTGTTAAAACTAGGACTTATTTGTGGCTCATCAGAAAAGGTATTCATCTGGATTCTCTTTTAAACTTTCTTGGGAGGATATTTTTCTTCAATGAGAAATGTGTCTGTAAGTGTAAAATTCTTTCAAAAGCATTCTGAACTTCGACATCTTATAATAAATGTCCTACCATCTCTGATAAGTAAGAACTTAACAAGTACTAAGTTACACAGCCAGTGATAATCATAGATTGTTACTTTTACAGGGATGGGTAGAATTAGAAAGCAGGTGCCCATACTCATTTCTCAACAAATTATAAGATCTTTCTGGGATGTCTGGTGTTCAACTCTTCATTTTCAATGGTGTGTGAACTTGATAGTCATGTGAAATGAGTTCCAGCTTCAAAGGATACTGGAATACCAGAAGTGATAGGTATTTTAAAAGAAGAGATTGAAAAGGTTTACTACACTTATCATCCAAAATACAGGAGAAAACAATGAACGAGGTGAGCACATATTTTGAAGGCTGTGGTGATAGCCATCGTGTATCTGGGTATCTGTCACTCTGTCGTCCGGCCATTAGCAGTTGATTTAGTTGTTATAGTTGTTTTTAATAATTCTTGCCTCTCCTGAGTTCTAGGGAAATAATTTGTGCATTCTAATTGGCCATCTTTGCCTTACTTCTTTGAATTATGCAAATTTTAGTCATTCTTATACCCTAAAGAATCAAATTACTGTGCTGATATAAACAGACTACTTATGCTTAGGTCATATGCTCCACCACCCTGTGCTATAAGAAGCTCTTGCTTTTTTAAGTCAGACTAAATGTAGTAAATAATTTTTTTCATGGAAAAAGAAATAGGCATTGGCAAATTTTAGAGAAGCATCATGAGGGTGGAAAAGAATGGGGCGGACATTAACAAAAATAGACTTGATGAGATACAGATGGGGCAAACTTGGGAAACTTCATTTACCTCTTTTAGTTATCAACTAAATACACACACACACATCTCTTAATAAACAACAAATAATACCAATCTACTTTTTAGTTACTTACTATACTCCAATTGTGTGCCCAGAATTTTTGCTGGGTGAACACAGACATAGTCAAAACTTACCTTTGATACTTAATTTTTAAGCCAGTACCCAAATCTACATGCTTTCCAGGTTAGTGGTCATGACAAATATTGTTTGACTTGGCAGATTCCCTCTACGTTCTCTGAGATCCTTATGAAAGCAAAATGACCAGATGTGTGTGTGAGCCATCTATGAGGCTGACTATGAGTTTGTTGCAACAGAAAGTAGCTATGAGGAGGCGTCTAGCAACAACCTTGCCACTGCGTGGCAGGTGAGCCCTGAAGCTCTCCACCCAGACCTGATGTTTGCCTGGTCTCCCCCTCCATTACTTAGTGCCTGCTCTCAGAGCAGCTCCCCAGCCAGACATTCTGAGTCAATATCCCACACCCCCGATGTGTGCAAGGCCAGATGTTCTAAGTCAATATCCTACACCCCCGATGTGTGCAAGGCCAGATGTTCTAAGTCAATTTGTGACACCCTCGATGTGAGCAGGGCTGCCTGTGTGACTTTGCTCACACTCTGTGCTCTTAAGGAAATAAAAATTTAAGAGACACAGTGAGTTCTTTCCTTGCATCTTGTTTTCATATTTTCTCTTTCTATTGAAAATTTTATTTGCTAGGATGGCAAATAAAATGCAATGCAGTTTTCACAATCAAACCAAACCCAGGCTGCTCACAAGTGCGGTGCCTTTCTGAATATTCTTTCTACCCGTGAGTTTGTAACAGGCTGCTCTGGCCAGGGCAACGCCGACTTTCATCAGTACTATGTGCATGTGATTTGACAAACTCTATCTCCTTAGTTCTTAACCCAGAGGGAAGTTTTGTTTTGTTTTTCTTTGTGCTTTGAGCAGACAAAGGTTTCTTAGCTGTCATAGACTCCTTGGGGAGGCTCTGGAGCTCCTGGGAGAAATGTTCCTTTATGCAAAATCTCTGACCTGTCAGCGTAGGCTCGGCAGCAGCCTGGGAGTGTTTGGCGCATCACATCAAGAGCCTCGGCAGCACCTGTGTGTGTGGGACGCTGAAGGAAGGGAGCTGAGAGATTTGCATTAATGGGGTCTCTGGCCTCTTTGTTCCTGTGCTAAAAAGACACCAGATGAGGAGCCTGAGGAGTAACAGTGAAGGGAAATGCTTTCAAGAGGTGTGTCTCAAGCTTCAGCAAGAATGGGAATCAGGGAGCTTGTTACCCAAGAATCCCGACATCCTGAGGCAGTAAGTTTAGAGTGTGGCCAGAGAATTGAGTTTTAATAAGCGAGCCAGTCCTGCTACTGCTACAGAGCTACTGACCACTCCTTAAATACTTCTGCTCTAAAGTTGTGACTGTCAGATTTTAGTAAGCATCAGAATGAACCAGGGCTTGTTAAAACACAGCTTGCTGGGCCCTGTCCTCCTGCATTGAGGCTCAGGAAGTCTGGTGTTGGGCCCAGTAATCTGTGTTCCTAACAAGTTCCCAGGTCACACTGACCCTGCTGGTCCCTGGGCTGCACTTTGAGAACCACTGTTCCAGCACAGGGAGGCTGTGTTGGCCCCACCTCCACCACCACAGGGGGTGGGGGGGGAGTCCAGGGCGTTTCTCAGCAGGGTTTCACAGTACAGCAGTCCAGAGACAGACGGAGGCAGCGAGTGTTCTCAACTGTAGCAGTGACATTACCATCCGTTAATCCAGAGGATTACTGGAGACTCTCATTTTGTTCAAATAAAATTTTATTTGCATCTCAAAGAACAGGATGACTTACACTTGGTTTATACAATTTAGAATAGTGAAACGCAGTGTTCCAGGGGTGACTCTGAGTATATGTGAGATGGTCTCTCTTTTGGGGACATCCAGACAGGCATAAGGAGATAAAAGGCGGAGTGAGATGTTCCTGTCCTCGGCGTGGGTGATTAAAGGACAGGCCGTGGGACAAGCTCTTGCCTTCTGTAGGCCTTGCGAATGAAGGACAACAAAGGAGACATTCGGCTTTAATGCCTGAATCAGAAAAGAGTTACACTTCAAACACCTGGAAAGTCCTCCTCTCTTTATTCTTAGATTAGAATTATTGCTTTTATCTCTTTTACCAAAACGTAAAGACACACGTATTTTCAGCAGCTCAGGATGGTTATACAGGATACTTCAAAGTAAATCTCTTGGAGGTTAATCTGCTCACAGTAATTCAGTTCAGTCTCTGCAGTGAAAGTCCCAAGGAGACTGTGCACCCACACGCCCTCTGGAGTGGCGCTGCGTGGGGCTGGGAGCCAGTGCCTGCCCGGCCTGTCTGGTCAGGGTCACTGGTGAGAAACCCCACCCAGCCTCCCCACATTCTGAATGACCTCAGGTGAGATTCTCCCTGTCTGCCCTGTTCCTTTTTCCTCCCACATGAGAGGTCAAGCACATTGCAGATGAGGGTATCCCGGGCTCCTCAGGGGAGCTGGGGCAGAGAGGTCATTGCTGCTTTGAGTCTGGGGAGTCTGGTGCAGGAAGACTCCGTGCACCGTTTCTACTCTCTGGAGGATGTCATCAGTTTAGATTTGCTTTTCACCTTAGGACAGTGGTTCTCAACCTTCCTAATGCTGCAACCCTTTAATATAGTTCCTCACGTTGTGGTGACCCACCATGGCATTAGGAAGGTTGAGAACCACTGCCTTAGGCTGTGCATTTTCCTCCTGTGAGGAATTTGGGGCAACAGTTGAAGGTGTGAGCACAAATTGCTCCTTTTTGCTGGAAATAAACCTGGGAGGCAAGTTGGGCCTCCTTCTCCTACAGGAAGAACATGTGTGGCATGCATAGCTTATGACAGGAGACATAATCACAGTTTAACTCTCCTGGAAAAATTCTTCAGGATAAAGGGGGTACATGCAATCTATAGCTTAAGTATGGTTGCTTGGAACAAATGATTCGAAGTCTTTCCCAAAATTTGGCCTTTTTCTGCTAAATCAAGGTTTGAAATTTGGGAGTTATAGAACCAATATTCTGGGGTGGCACCTGTGGCTCGAAACGGTAGGGCACTGGTCCCATATGCCTGAGGTGGTGGGTTCAAACCTAGCCCCAGCCAAAAACAAACAAACAAAAAAAGTGTTTAGAACTGGTATTCTGTTTCCTAAATAATGTCCAGAAAAGGATTACTTGAATCAAATGTACCACTGTTCAAATGATGACAGTCCTGCCCTTTGGAAGGTAATACATTTGAAAAACATGGCATCGAATTTCTTTTTAATGATTAAAAGAATATGAATACCAAGAATTAAACAATGAAATGAAGATAGAGCAATATCAAATAAAACTGATATGATTTGCATTTAAAACACAGTTCAGCTCAGTTCAACAAACATTTATTGAAGACATATCATATTCCGAGTGCTGGTAATACAAAGATGAATAAAACATTGGACCTGCTCAGCTAATCCCAGCTGAGGAATTGGGAGAATTGATGTGAATGATCCATGCAAAGATAGAGGTAGAAGGTGGCATCCTCGGGGGTGCAGACTCAGGAGTAGATGGGCCTCGATTTCACTCCTGCCCCTTCCTCTAACCCTGGGCCTTTAACTAAGCCACTTTCCTCTTCTTTAATTTCCTTTGTATTACCATTTCTGGCACAAAGTGATCAATCAATAAATGGAAAATAATGATAATAATAAAAATAGGTATAAAGTACACAAGTGATATGGCAGAGAGCATGATTTGGGGAGATTTATCCAGGAAGCCTTCCAAGAGGAGGTTGTCCAAAGGGTGTAATAAGAATTTGTCAGGTAGACAAAATTATTACCTAATAGGTCTCCAGGCAGAGAAAACAGCACTTTCAAAAGCAAAGGAAGCAGGGCTCCGACAGCTGCCGCAGGTTAATATCGCTGTTGCATTCTTTGCTTGTTGAAGGTAATTTGAGATGAGGCCGGGAAAGAGAACAGTTCTTTAGGGACTGATGGTTTGGACTTGATCCTTTAGGCCAGAGGTTTGAAGACAGAGTTCCTCCTGATGAGCCTTCTCCTTCATCTTTGTTTTATTTTCATCTGTATCATCCAAGGTTTAAAAATAAGAATATTTCACTCGAACACCCAGATTTTTAGCTTTTTCTTGGCAATTTGCTATAGTGAGTCCGCATTTTCTCATGGCAGCTATTGGTCAGAGCTAAGGAGTGGCTGCCAGGGGAAATTTGGAGGTTTTAAGTGGGTTGGTTGTGTGGTGAGAGGGGTCCTGGGGCTGTCCTTATCTCTCCTGTCTGCAGGTGAGGGAGAAGGGGCCAGGAATTGAGAAGAGGGGATTAGACAGGATACCTTCCAAGGTTGGGTTAATGGAAGAAGTATTTGTAATGTGACTCAGGTGATAGATACTTTTATTTTTCAAGTAAAATAAAGTTAAACATTACTCTAGAAGAGGAGCTGTGTATCTCCTATATAGACTTGGTCATTGACTGGATATCAGCCCTTGGGAGATAGGATTTTTCACTTTTTTAAAAGACATTTTTCTTTAAGAAAAATGGAAAAATAAAATTAAGCTGCAGTCTAAAGTGAACCATCAAACCCAATGTTAATTTTCTTCTCTTTCCTTTTCAGAAAGGAAATTCCCTTTCTTGCCTTAAACAGCAGCAGAGGCGGGCAGGGTGATGGCTGTGCCTGACTCCAACCCTAACCATCACCCTCAGCATACAATGGAGGGGGGACCATAAAGGCTTCCGAGACTCAATAAGAGGCCAAAGACGTGATAACTGGGGGGAAGGTGGGAGAAAGAAAAAGAAGTAAAATCTCAAAGCACAGCATAAGCAAGGAGAGGCTGTCTGGGGAGAAGGCGGAGGCGTCCATGGGAGGCTCTGCCATTGAGAGGAACACCCAGGCGGACACCTGCTGGGGTCTAGGGTGGGACCCCAGGGATGGATTACAAAAGGGGTGAGACAAAATGAGGGCTCCAAGGCCTTCCAAAGCCGACCCTAACCTCACCCCACCACTCAATACAATTTATGTCTTATCAACGAAAACCTCAAGTAAAGACCTACTTGGATAATCTTTGAGATCAGATACATTTGGATTCATTATTCAGAAAGAGGAAAAATTACCCGCCCACCGTACCCTGAAGGGCATGGGTGAACACTTTTACCAAGCAAGGCTGGGCAGCAGAAGGGGCCACTCCTGCCATTCACATAACTGGGGAAAAAGATACATGGGTCATCTTTTCTCCTCTCCAGAGAGCACTGCACTGGTTCCCTTCCACAGGCTGAAGAGGAGATCCCTGGGGACAGACAGCTGTATCACCAGCAGCAGACCACAGGGCCAGGTGATTTGGACATGTGCGTTCAAGACAGGGACACGGAGAGCAGAGGTAAAGGACGAGGGCCTGGACTTAAGCCTAGGAGTGTGGGGCACAGGAGAGGAGGCTGTGACATCACGTCCCTGCAGCTTCACACACTCCTCTTCCTCGGGCTGAACGTGATGCCCTCCTGCCCTGTCCGTTCTGAGTCTGTCCTCCTGCCACTGTGAAGTCTTCCTGATGCAAGAAGATTCCAATAGTATTTCTTCCTCTCTGTATAGCTTCTACCTTATAAATAATTTCAACAAATAAGTCTATTTTTGGAACCCTGTCTGCCTACTCACCAGTATCTAAGTTCCTTAAATCTAGGGTACAGCATCTTTGAGAACTACAATCACCCAAATAAGCATGACATAGTTAGCAGATTAAGCATAGAGACCACCTGTGTCAACATGAGTTAGTATTTTGTTCCAGGAAATGTTTGCCTGAGAAAGATAAGACAGTAAACCAATAAATTGCTGCAATATTTATGTCAGGTAATTTCTGAAAATCAAATTATCTGAGATAATAGTCAGCTCAGGTAGGCAAATAGCTCACTTATCAAACAACAGTTTACTTATTAAGACTCTCATCTCATTATGATGACCAGTGCTAAACTATTATGTTAGGACCATTGCTTGGTTCCAATTTATTTTCTGCTTTGAAGGATGATTCTTAAAACTACTGTATTTCCCTGAAAATAAGACACAGTCTTATGTTTATTTTTTCTCAAGAAGACACACTGGGGCTTATTTTCAGGGGTGTCTTATTTTTATTAAGTATAATACAACAATCTACCTTTATTCAAATACACTTAAGTCATCTTCTGGAACCTGACAGAGGGAGCCAACCTTGTTGGTGGGGCTGGTGCTAGTGATGCGTGAACTCCTTTCCCCTAGCCGTTCACACGTGCACAGTAGGATGCCTGTGACCACGGTTACCACACGCACACCCGTGCAAGTGCGAACGGCTTGGAAAAAGGAGCTGTGGCAGATAGAAGGTATCCCAGTCTTCCTCACTGCTCTGCGCTGAAATGCATCACTAGGTCTTATTATCAGGGGAGAGCTTATATTTAATAAATGCACAGAAATCCTGCTAGGGTTTATTTTTTGGGTAGGTTTTATTTTCAGGGAAACATAGTATCTGAGCCAGGCCCCCCAAACGTATAAACGCTCCTCCTCTTTGACACTGCCAGGCCTTTCAAGGTGATGTTCCCTATCACTGCAGGGAGAGAGGTCATCTGGTTTTCATATTTGAGGGAATTCAACCTCTTTCAATTTGAATCCAGCTCACAGCATAGAGGAACTGAATAAATATTTGCTGGAAGAGGAATTAGAGAGAGCAGCGTGAGATGTCATGGTGCTTTGACTGAATGTAGGATGTCTCCGAAGCACTGTCACCTTGTGCCATCACTTAAACTCCCAAACACAGAGCATATTTTCAGTGAGAAGATAGTGGTTTCAATTCTAGACCTGCTGAGCATGAAACTCTTGGGGTCCAGTTCTGTGCTTAGTGATGGAAGGCCTTACATGCAAGATTTTCAGGGAAGGTTGGGAACTTGTTTTTTGGATTATTAGATTTCAAAGCACATCTCTGGGCCAGCAGGTCACCACCACCTGTGAGCTTGTTTGGAATTGCAACTGTGGGCATCCAAACAGGCCAAATCCACTGGATTGAAAATTATGGGGTGGGGTTCAGCTGTCAGCATTCTAATAAACTCTCCGGGTGATCTGAGGCACCACAGAGTCTGAGGACCATTGCCTTAGAAATTAATCAGAGCTTCCAGGCTCTACAAGACTTGATGTCACCTGCGCTGTGGTTGCAACTTGTGTAGGTGTGCGGAGAATGTGTTCTTGGAATAGACAGGTCCTCCTCCAAATGAGGCCAGAGGAGCTACATGGCAAAGCAATCAAACCCTTTACTCAGGACATCTGAACACTAGACTTCAGAGTGCTTCCTGAGCCCAGGCCTCTCATCTATAAAATGGGAATATTAATAATATCTACCTCACTGTGTCCTGTGATGATTGATTGAGCTCATATGTGCAAACTGTTTAGAACTATAATAATTTTGCTGTTTTAATTTTTAAAATCTTGGATTAATATTAAGGTACATACATCTGGTTGCATTGTTGCATTTGTAAGGTAAAATTCGAGTTGTGGTTGAGCCTTTCACCCAGGAAGTGTGCCCTAGTCTGTACCTTGAACCCGTTAGGTGGGAACTTATTCCTTCTCCTTGTTCCTTCCCTTCTCCTCCCTTCCTGAATTTGATTAGTTTTCTGCCTTTAAAGTCTTTACTTATTTGGAAACTGCTTTTACCTCCCTAATTAAATATTCCTTCCTTTTGCTAGTTTACCTGAAACCTCTCCCTTGTCAAAAGCCTCTCCTGGTTAGCCATAGTGTTAATTATAACATATTGCATTGCTTGGCTTACAGGGTATTTAATAAATGCATCTATTGAGTGAGGGTGCCAGTCCTCATTTCTTTATTTCTTCTCTGAATTTTATAGATTTTATTGTTCATAGTTCTTATTTTGGCACTGAATTATATATAGTTTGTATTTATACCTTGTCTCCTAATCATATTATGAGGCATGGGGGGGGGTGTGCTTTGCTTGTGTTGTTCACATACAGAGCACCTGGCAGTGTTGACACATAAAAGGAATTCAATAATAGTTTGTACAAAATAAAGAATGTTTTTTGGTTATGGATGCATCTACACTATTAGGTTTTTGCAATTTTTTATTTCCCCCACCTTATAACACTTCAAAAATCTTAAACCTGTACCACTTTCTTCTGAGGATCAGAAAATGCAGAAAACAGGGACACCGGTGCAGTGGCTCTTATTATTTTGAGTCTCATCCACCTCATACAATCAGCCTACTATTCCTAAAGGTATTTCTGTAGCTAAAACCATGGTATTATGTATGACCAGTTACTCTTAGCCAGAAAAATGTATGCTTCCTTAGCTCTCTAGAAATACACCTTTTAACGACTAAGACCTGATGTTGCTTATTCTTTACGCAACCATATTGTACCAGCAGCTTCCTTCAACACTCATTTAACCTTTCCAGAAAGCTCACTGCTTTGGGTAGCACTGAGTTGAAATTCTGTGGGCACAGTGGAATTTCAGAGCCATCAGAATTTCCCGGAACATCCCAGTGAGTGGTCTCTTCTTATATAAATATGAATCTCCCGTAAACTGCAGAAAAATAGTAGAATGTGTGTAATGAAAGAAATCAAACTTTGGAGCCAAATAAATCTAATGCTTTCTTGCTGTGTGGCCCGGGGTGAGCCACTCCACACATGTGAGCCTCTAGTTACTCATCTCTAAACAGGAACATTTTATGGCATTATGTGAGGAGATTAAGTAAGAGAACCTATGTGTAGTACCCAGCCCATGAAGGCATCTATAGATGATGGGTGTTATTACAAAACAAAGGAAGAGAGTGAAGTCCTGTAAATCTCAGGGACGGAGGCCCTTCCACAGGCTCCCATCATCCACATCCATGAGCAGGGTCCCTGCCATGTGGATTTCAGTTTTACTCTGGAAATCTATTAAAGTCTGTTCAAGAGTGGTTCTATCAAGCCTCAAATTTACTTCACTTTTGATAACTGGTCTTCCAATAACATCCTTGAATTAACTGCATAACTGAATGGTCCCTCGTATGCAGGGGGAACCTGGCGTGCTTCTACCTGGAGAGGCTGCCCTCCATTCCCACGTGACTGGGTAGCCAGGACTCTCCCACCCCTGGGCGAAGGCTGGCTACGGCCTCAGTCTTGGGTGACCTGGAGTTTTGAAGTAGAGGCAGTGAAAAGCTAGAGCTGGTTTATAAAAGTTGACTTCAAAGAAAAACTCATTTCTAGCTGGAGTACAAAACGTGGCTGCAGGCCTTCTGCTGCAAATGTCTTCTTCAGATCTCCAGATAGAGTTTCATTTATATTAATAGGCCTTTTATATTTTAGAAGGCAAATCTCTCTAAGGGATCTAAAATCTCAAGCCACTCATCCACTGGCATAAATTGGTTACCTGAATCCCATACGTTATTACTATCTGCTATCTCGTGGCACCCGGGCCTCTGTGAATGTGTGACACATTCAACACAAGAGTAAACCACTGGAGCTTGTGATTAATGGTTAATTTGGTTAAATTAGAGCTGAATATATTTTGTGCTTTAGTTAAGTTTTGTTCTCTGTCCCTTCTCCTATGGAGAAAAGTGAAGGGATGTTTTTCATTCTTGTATAACAGGGTCCCAGCCTTTCCCCTTAGGACTATGAAGAAATATGTGTGGAGTTCAGAACAGTCAGGAGAGTCTCACTATTCAAATTTGGTATTTACTTATGAAAGGCTTCTGGTATTTGTGCTTCCAGGTTATTTCAGAGGTCTTGACATGGTCTCCATCTTTTACCTCACTGCCCCTTTCAGTATCTTGAAAGAGGAACTGACATTGTCTTCTCCCCTTTCCTCTCTTCCATTTTAAAACTTTGTAATCTGAATTTTGTCATCGTTGTCTTACCAACGCATTTCACAAGGCAGAACGGTGCCCTCCCATCGGTCCCATTTGAAGGCTCCTCTGTGCTCCATTTCACTGCAGAAGTGAATCGTCTTCTCGTATCTTTGATTTAGTGTTTTTTTTTCTTCCATTGCTTAGAACCCCTGATTTACTTACTTCTCCTTTTATACCCTTTGTTCAAAAGTAAGAATTCTCTAAAGATACTTCCACAGCTAAAACCAGTAGATCTCACCCTTGGCTACACAATAGAATTACCTAGGTAAGGTTTAAATATTAATGATGTTCATCTAAAAGTCCCCAAACAATAGACACTGGCCTGTATACGGAGTGAAAGGAAGGAGTGTTGGAGGGACTGAAGGCAAGTGTAACCTCTGCAGAAACCGCGTGGAGATTCCTCAAAGAACTAAAAGTTCACCCCTCAGTTGATCCAGCAATCTTACTACTTGGTATTTCCTCAGAGGGAAAAACACTATTTCATCAAAAAGACACCTGCACACGAACGCTTATTGCAGCACAAGCTCCAATCTCATAGATGTGAGATCAACCCCAGTGCCCATCAATTCATAGGTAGATTAATAAAATGTGCCAAAGGTGCACCATGAGCACTCCTCAGCCATTAAAAAATGAATTAATCCCTTTTGTGTCAACCTGGATGGAACTGGAGACCGTTCTCCTTAGTGAAGTACTGCGAGAATGGAAAAACAAACACCATATGTACTCACTATTAAAGTGGAACTAATTGGAGCAGGTGCACAGATGAAAGTCAACTTCAGTGGCTATTGGGCAGGTGGAAGGGAAGAGGAGGGGTGAGATCAAACCCAGCTGGATCGTGTACGCCATGTGGGTGATGGGCACACTCACAACTTTGTCTCAGTACAAAAGTAACCCATGTGACCTAAACATTTCTACCATTGTATCATTCTGAAATGAAAAAAATATATATATTAATGATGCCTGGGGCCCATCGCCAGAGGTTCTGATCTCCTTGTTCTGGTGTGTGGCCCAAGAGATGGGGGATTTTGTTGACAGCTCTCCAGATGAGTTTAGCATTCTTCCGGGACTGACAACTGTCTCAACTGCAACTCAGATTTCAGGGGAGACTGTCATTTTCTCTGAAACACAAACAAAATATATTTAGCTCAAGCTCTTATCCCATGAGATGCCTCAGGTTCTTTTTAAATAACTTTGCATGCTGGGCGTTGACATTCTCAGGGCCCTGTCCAGTTCCAAGTTTCTAAGCTTCTTAATTTCATTTTCCTTGCATCTCACATCTGTAACCACCTGGCCCTCTCACTTCTTCCCTGCACACGTCAGGGACTAGAACTTGGCCCCCTTTCCTTGCCATCTTTTTGAATTACACACAAGAGACATTTTCATGATGGCAGACGTTAGTGAAAGTTGGGTGAATGTTGAGACTTTCCATTAAAACAAATAAGCGTGGGCGATTTCCTGGTGGACTTCAGCTTCTCTCGGTGGGCTTGAGTCTTCTCCTGCAAGACCTTTCTTATCCCATGATCACCCTCATGGGATTATCCTAAGGAATTTAGAGTTCCATTGCTTTTGACTCAGCTTTTAGTGGTAGTTATCTGTTATCATCTCTTAAAATGCAACAGAGTAGCATATAGAATAAATTTTCCTTGTATATAAATTATATCTCCTTATGAGACAGCTGCAAAACCAACAGAATGGAATAGATATGGACGAGGGTGTTGAAAAATGAAAAGAAAAAGCCTCTTACTTGCAATGCATTCTCAATCTCCCCACCCCTTAAAAATCCTAAAGCAATCTGTTGCCAGAACAGACCACAAAATCAATGGTCAATAAAGGAATTTGCTCCAGATGAGGAAGATTTAAAATAAGTCTACTTAAGATGTTCAAAGAGACAAATAAAGCATGGCTTCCACTTTAAAAACGAAGCAGGTAGACATGAAATAGAATTGATTAAACATTTTAAAAATGAAAAATGCAGTCATCAAAATAAAAATGTAGTTACTTCTTTATCTATTTTAGTATAAGAAACTATCCCCCACCATAGAGGCTTAAAACAAGAGACATCTTATGATTCTGAGTTGGGAGCCTGGGCAGGGTGACCCACTTGACTGTGGCCAGCTGGCGGCTGGGCTGGGCTGGGCTGAGGTCCCAGGAGTCGTCATTCATGAGCCTCAGGGTGTCACCATGTGCCACCTTTCTCTCCACCTGGTGTCTTCTCATTTAGCAGTCTAGCCTGTGCGTCTATAAAGGACACTGCTGGCTTCTTCGAGAGAGTGTGACAACAAAGATGCCCAGCCTCAGAGAGGACTGGAACGTGTACAGTGTCACTCTGTCATGGTCAGCCAAGTCTGGGACTTGCCCAGATCTACAGGGAAGGGACAAAGACTCAATCTTTCCCTGGCAGGAGTGGCAGATCTCGTTGCCAAAAGCATGGGGATTGGGAGATAGTGTTATGATCATCTTTAGAAACACAATCTGCCATGATAGTGAAATAAATTTGGTAGGAAAAAAATAGGGAATTGGAAAATGTTATTAAAAAATAAACCCAGAAAGCAGCATGAAAAGAAATAAACAAAAATCTAAGAGCAGTTAAAGAGAACAGATTCATAGGAAAAATAAAGTTGAGAGAATGACAAAGAAGCCGTAGTTAGTAAAATGGTTGCTAAACATTTTCTAAACTGAAGAAAATAACAAGTCTTAAGATCAGTGTAACTCTGAATAACAAAATAGTAAGAAATATATAATAAATGCTATTTCCTCGAAATACCAGAATGAAACTGCAAAATATGAAACTTTAAAAAAATGTTTAAAGCTATGGGATATTTACCTTACAAGGGAAAAAGAAATGAAATTTATACCACAACTTGAACTATATCTCAGAAATGCAAACATAGAACATAATCATTTGTGCCATCATCTCAATGTGAAATTTTTAAAGAAGAATAAAGAAAAAAAGAAATGAAATTTAAACTGGTAGATTGCAGAATACAATGAAATATCTTTAATGCCTATAGAGGAAATAATTTCTGGTGTAGATTTTTATATCTAGCTACGCTATGAATCGAGAATGTGAGCAAAGGACGTTCTAAGTCTTAACGAGCTCGTGATCGATATCGGGTTTAACTTTGCAAGGTGAACAGTTGACTGAGGCGGGGGAGACGCAAGAAACAGGAGAAATGGAAATTGATAAAAATATGTCAGTAGTTTATCTGGACATTAAGAAAACTACAGTTTCTAAAACTAATTTCAAACTAATTTTTTAAATGAAATAACAACATGAGGTATGGTGATGTTAAAGACTGCCTGGTTCTTGAATTTGTAGGAGGATCAGAACTCGGAATAAGGAAGGCTTCATTAGAACATTGATAGTTAATTCCACATGTCAAGATTAAGATCTAAGATTAACAACCAGGAATGGTTTACAGTGAAAATATGGAATACTTTATCAAACCAACCAAATGCAAGGGATTAAAAAGAAAAGAAATGAGTATTTAATAAAAATATAAAATAAAAATGTTAGAAATAAACCCAAATATCTAAGAAATCTCAATAGTAACTTAAATTCACCCACTAAAGAATGACAGTCAGATTAGATTTTTTTTAAATCCAGCCTTATGCTTCTTACAAATAAGAAACTACATAATACTATGGAAAATATAATTTAAAGCAGAAAGCATGAATGGAGATCGTGATGCTACACAGTAACACAATGAGCGCCCACCACAATGATATACTAATCACAACTTTTTTGATTCACAGTATAGCCTCACATAAAACCAGAACTGACAGAATTAGAGAGACAGTTGGGCAGTCTACTGTCAAGTGAAAGATCTAAAGATATTCTGTCAGAAGTGGATAACTTCTGTTGCAACGGACCAAGTATTAAAAATGGAGCATACAGCAGAACCTTTGTGTGCCCTGTGGATTACAGGTGCCCTGAGACAGTGTCCTGTTCACTGTGGGCCTGCTGCACCTGTGGGTTACAGGAGCCCCTAGACAGTGTCCTGTTCGCTGTGGGCCTGCTGCACCTGTGGGTTACAGGTGCCCCGAGACAGTGTCCTGTTCGCTGTGGGCCTGGTGCACCTGTGGGTTACAGGTGCCCCGAGACAGTGTCCCGTTCACTGTGGGTCTGGTGCACTTGTGGGTTATAGGTGCCCTGAGACAGTGTCCTGTTCACTGTGGGCCTGCTGCACCTGTGGGTTATAGGTGCCCCGAGACAGTGTCCTGTTCACTGTGGGCCTGCTGCACCTGTGGGTTACAGGTGCCCAGAGATAGTGTCCTGTTCACTGTGGGTCTGGTGCACTTGTGGGTTATAGGTGCCCTGAGACAGTGTCCTGTTCACTGTGGGCCTGGTGCACTTGTGGGTTACAGGTGCCCCGAGACAGTGCCCTGTTCACTGTGGGACTGCTGAACCTGGAACACAGTTTTACCCTCTGCAGTTGCCTCTGGATGTGAACTTCTTATCAGACTGATCATGTGCCCGGTCAAATTGGTGGGCAAAAAATTAGAAAGAAAATGTAATACGTAGTATAGAGAAAAGAGCCAGAAAATTAGTTCATTCCTACATAGTTTCAATTTGTTTGGCATAAACTTTCTGCACTATAATTTAGCAATATTTTTTATTTATTTTGTTTTATTTTATTTTATTCAGCATCTCAAGCTGTTGCTTCTTAAGCTGTTGCTTGAGAAGTGGTGTGTGTGGGGAGTGTCCAGGGTGGGGAGGCTACTTATAGCAAAAAGAGTGACATCAGTACCAACCTGCGGCTGGGAGGGACACCAAGACTTTGCACTCTGACTCGGGGGAGCCTGGAATTTAGAACCACGCACAGCTGGTTCTAGCAGTCTTGTTCATGGCTCACAACTTTTCACTGTCAGGTTTAAACTGTGTTAAGCAGTGGAGGTGGTGGGGAGTCTGCATGTATTGTATTATGTGGGTTAATAAATGGTGATTAAATGATGTCTAAGGAGTGCTTATCAGTAAGTCATTATCAACTGGGATGAGATATCCAGGAATATATTTCACTGTGACCCATACTGTGCTTAAGGATTCCTGCCCTTTTTTTGGACTTGGACAAGGGGAAGCAATTACAGTTACGGGATCCCAAGGTGAAAGAAAGCCCAGAGGACTGAGTTAGACCTTTTGCTCTCATGATGAAATCTGACTAGCAATTAGAATCAACTTGGCCAGGTAAGTAAGGTCAGATGTTGGCAGACTTCGGGAGAAAATTCAAAATTAAGAAAAGGAAGATAGAGTTGGCTGGATATTAAAAAAATATGGTGGAAAATGTATTCAAGTCATAGTACATAATCATTATTCTATCTGATACAAATTGCTAAAGATTTCTTTAAAAAAATCCCATGTGTAAAGGAACTTCAGAAAGTGGGGGGTAATTAGTAGAGTGTCATAAACATGTGTCATAACCGGGTGCGATTCGGTTTTCCTATCTTATTTATTTCCCATAAACTACTCACAGCAAATGTCCAGGTCCAGCCATAATAGAAACATGACACTCCTTTCATCTACTGTTAGGAGTTAGAAGTGATCCACCTGCTGGTGCCCCACCAATTGTCAGGGAACATTCTGTCCTGCTCGTGTCCCACCAATTGTCAGGGAACATTCTGTCCTGCTCGTGTCCCACCAACTGTCAAGGAATATTCTGTCCTGCTCGTGTCCCACCAACTGTCAGGAAAGCCCAATGCCCCACTCTCACTAGTGCCCCTGGGTCCCTCTGTAGTGATGGCCCAGGTTTTATTTCCAATCCAGTAAACACCAATGTATTTACAAAATACTATGGAAGTTATACCAGGTAAATTGATAGAATAAGGTGAAGTGTTAAAAGAGATACAGAAATGAGTCAGAAAATAGTCGTATTTGTAGCACGGCTCCTCCAGTGGAACTGTGGAGACTTACCACATTTCTTCTCCGTTAACACGTGATCTCACCATCCTCTTTATACTGAGCTCAGCGCAGCCGGACTCAGGTTAAGAACTTATAGAAAACATGAAACTTACAAGCTATCCCTATTGTGTAGGAACAGTTAATGACAAAAAGTGTTCATTATGTATTTTGAACTGAACAAGGCAGATTATCAGGGAGCACACCTGAGATTCCCAACAGTATTAAATTTTCTTTAAAGAATATTCATGTTGACATATACACAGGTAAAAATGTTAGCAAGTAGTGTTTTTCAGGTGAGGGGATTATATGTGATTTTTATTTATTTTATTGTTTTCCCCCACAGTGAAAGTGTATTACTTAAAAAAAAATCTATTAGAAAAGATATTCACCCACTCTTCCAGCCTTAGCATCTGAGGCCCTCCCCACACTGACAGATTTCTCCTTTGACTCCTGGGGGTGTCCGAGAGTCTTTCATTGCACTTGTGAGAGCCTGACCTTTGCTGGAGTAATCTGTGTGTGTGTCTGTCTCCTCCTCAACTAGGTGGGAATTTCTCGAGTGTCGTGACTCATCTGACTTAGCACAATTGTATTGCAGCTGATAGGTGCTAGGACACATTCTGTTAAATTGAAATGAATGCGCTTTGGGGACACGCATTCATCTGAGTCAGATAGAAATATCTTAGTACATCCTGTGTTCAAGTTCAGAGTCAGTGATTGGAGACACCGATTCCAGGGAGCTGTAGAACCTTGAAAGGAAGGAAACTCACTTGTGGGGCGCAGTGAAACTCTTCAGTCCGTTTGTGGAACTTTCCTCATAAAACAATTTCATTTTACACAAGCAAAGGCAGACACTTTACTTCCACTGTGGAACTTGGTAGGATGGATGTTTTCAGTGAAATGAACTTTTTAGTTAAGGTGGTCAGTGCAGGTGGCAATTTCCCCGCTTTCTGTTTGCAGCTGAGGAAGAGTCCACCTACTCAAAGGCTGGCGAAGTCCGCAGATGGAGAGTGTCTTCATCTCTGAACCTCAGTGGTTACGATGCGGCATTGTTAAACAGGCTGAGCTGTAATCATTTCCCCACAGGGTAGAGTCCTTAGTGATCTAGAAAGGCAGTCACCTCCTGCCTGTGTCCATACATATCTCTAGGACTAATTTCTGATAAAAGCACAGGAAAGAGGAAGTAATTCAAATTCAGATCCGGAGTGGGGTGAGAGAGACATTTCAGGGGTGTACATAACACCCCAAACAGAGAACTGGGAAGCTGACCCTGAAGAAGGCACTGGGGCCAAGGGCAGAAACACTATGTTTCCTTATTTCCAAGAGAATTAAGCTGAATATTATTGTGAACTCATTTATTTTTTCTTAAGGATTAAACAGTGATACAACCAAACCACAGTGCAGGATTCCCTTTTGTTTGCGTTTTTTCATTACCAAATCCTGTTGGGAAACTTAAGGCAGCTTGTTTTTCATGATCTTCAAAGAAGGAAAATACATCACCTTTGTGGGTAAATTATTCCAGAGGTGAGCAGTAGTTGCTTTAAACGATGAAGAGCTAATGCTTGACGGTAACATCATTGTAAGTTGGTGTGCAGATGTGGCCTCGTCATTCTGGTTCTCAGTGTTATTGAACTTCATCTGCAAGGTTGGACAATTAAGTTCTTGAACTCATCCTAGAAAAGGTGCTTTGAAGAGTGGCCTGGGCTTTGGCACTGTCCGTCATGGAGTTTTTAGCCAGTAAACAAATAACTGTGTTGGAACACACCCACTCACCTATCTGGCACCCAATGACCTTTTTATTTACCCAAAGCTAAAGGAAATATTGAAAGGAAGACATTTTGATGACACTCAGGACACAAGGGTAATGTGATGACTGCTCTGATAGCATTCCAGAAAAAGAGATCTGAGATGGCCTTGAAGGATGGACTAGGTGCCAGCATCAGTCATAGCTTCACAGTGGGAAGGTCACCACAGTGATATTTAGCAGTGAGGTATGTGGCACCTTTTCTAGATGAGTTCAAGAACTTAATCGTCTGACCTCAGATGTGACAGTTGGCACTTGCAGCAGAGTCGTAATCATTAGAGAGGTGTCAAGAATATTTAGACGTGCCTAAAGTTTACTGCAGCCTTCCTGATTGTTTGTAGGTGGTTAAGGTGGTCATTGGGCAGAAGTTTGTGCCTACGCCCGCATGTGACTTTGTGTGGGTCCCAGGAGGAGAATGAGCTGTGTCCATGCAAACACAGCAGTGCCGTAATCATCAACGCTGCTTCTTCACGGTGGAGGACTGAGCCCAGGTTTTTCCTCAGAAGACTTCATTTCTAAATCTCTGGTTATGAAAATGTGGGATTTTGTAGTTACACAGAACTGTTAAAAATTATTTGGACTAATCTTATAATTTTCCAGGTGAAAACTAGACCACTAGAGAGTTCTAGTGAGTGAAAGAGCTGGTACGGACAGAGGCCCAGGCTCTGGTACTGGACTTCTGATACCACTTCCTCACGTTCTCTGATTCCCCTGCTATGCTGCTTGGTTTTATCCCACCAGACGTGAGCACCAGGGCTCACATCAGTGCTGGCCAAGCGAGGTTCTTGGACTTGTGCTGGTCCATGATGGAATACATAAAGATATCAAAAATAAGCATCTAGAAATGTTGACAAGCAATTACAAAGTAATTTATGGCTATTAAATATGATAACAAACAATTTGGACTTGTAGGGTTTTTCCTATTTAATCTCAGGTCAATGCAAGGGTACACAGGATTAGGTCACGTTACTTGGGCTTGTAAGGTAAAGTTCAGCATCCAAAGGACTTGTCTTTTTGAAATTTATAATTTTTTGTTGTTTTGTAATTTAATTTACCTGGTATCACTTTCATGGTATTTGGTAAATACATTGGTGTTTTCAGGATTGGAAATAAACCTGGGTCATCACTACAGTGGGGGCCAGGGGCACTAGTGAGAGTAGGGTATTGGGCTTTCCTGACAATTGGTGGGACACGAGCAGGACAGAATGTTCCCTGACAATTGGTGGGGCACCAGCAGGTGGATCACTTCTAACTCCTAACAGTAGTTGAAAGGAGTGTCATGTTTCTATTATGGCTGGACCTGGACATTTGCTGTGAGTAGTTAATGGGAAATAAATAAGATAGGAAAACCGAATCGCACCCAGTTATGACACATTTTTATGACACTCTACTAATTACCCTCCACTTTCTGAAGTTCCTTTACACATGGGATTTTTTTTTTAAGAAATCTTTAGCAATTTGTATCAGATAGAACAATGATTATGTACTATGACTTGAATATATTTTCCACCATATTTTTTTAATGTCCAGCCAACTCTATCTTCTTTTTCTTAATTTTGAATTTTCTTCCTAAGTCTGCCAACATCTGACCTTACTTACCTGGCCAAGTTGATTCTAATCGCTAGTCAGATTTCATCATGAGAGCAAAAGGTCTAACTCAGTCCTCTGGGCTTTCTTTCACCTTGGGATCCCGTAACTGTAATTGCTTCCCCTTGTCCAAGTCCAAAAAAAGGGCAGGAATCCTTGAGCACAGTATGGGTCACAGTGAAATATATTTCTGGATATCTCATCCCAGTTGATAATGACTTACTGATAAGCACTCCTTAGACATCATTTAATCACCATTTATTAACCCACATAATACAATACACGCAGACTCCCCACCACCTCCACTGCTTAACACAGTTTAAACCTGACAGTGAAAAGTTGTGAGCCATGAACAAGACTGCTAGAACCAGCTGTGCATGGTTCTAAATTCCAGGCTCCCCCCAGTCAGAGTGCAAAGTCTCGGTGTCCCTCCCAGCCGCAGGTTGGTGCTGGTGTCACTCCTTTTTGCTGTGAGTAAGTAGCCTCCACACTCTGGACACTCCCCATACACCACTGCCTCTGTGCTGCCCATTGGGAGAGATTTGTTCCCAGTTCACTGACAGTGCTGTCCATAGTCACTGGATTCCCTGTAAGGTGATCACACAGGGGACTGTAACACACTGGCCAACACACAGAGGTGGGAAGCGTAAGGATTTAGGCCTGCTGTACTGAGGCTCACATGTAAGCATGTCTGGTCTATTAAATTAAATCAATAAGGAGGGGGCAGTGTAGGGACGTGGACAGTGGAAGGAGGTAGACAGTGTAGGGAGGAGGTCAGTGAATGACGTGGTCAGTGTAGGGGGTGGACAGTGTAGGGAGGTGGTCAGTGCAGAGAGGTAGACAGTGGAGGGAGGTGGTCAGTGCAGAGAGGTGGGCAGTGTAGGGAGGTGGTCATATAGGGAGGTGGTCAATGCAGGGAGGTGGTCAGTGCGGGGAGGTGGTCATATAGGGAGGTGGTCAATGCAGGGAGGTGGTCAGTGTGGGGAGGTGGTCAGTGCATGGAGGTGGTCAGTGCGAGGAGGTGGTCAGTGCATGGAGGTGGTCAGTGCGAGGAGGTGGTCAGTGCATGGAGGTGGTCAGTGCAGGGCAGGGGTCAGCTATAGAGGTTATACTGTATTCAGTGACCCCCTCTCTACTTCTGTTGTGCTTTTTTGTTTACATATCTGCCTGCTAGTATTTTCCAACAAACAGAAGCCAAGAGCTGTGGTGTCTCTCTCTGTAACATGTAGTACACAATAAGGATTCTGCAGCATTTGTTGGAGAAATGAATAGATGGCTATCTGGGTTCCCTCCAGTTCTTCTAAGGCATGAAGGCACCCATGTGGGCCCAGCTATTGTATGTTTCTGTTAGCCATAAAATGCGCACAGCATCACACTACTTCTGTCTGTCTGCAGGTAACAATTTCTTCTTGAAAACATCTATGATTCCAGCAGGAATTATAAAACAGGCTGGAGTAGAAGGTGCTTATGTCGAGGATGAAGCTCACACCTGCGTCCCTGCTCTGGTTCCTGCTCCCACATCTGACTCTTAACTTGTCCCCATCAATGCAGAGCTGACTGGTCCTTCTCTCCAGTCAGACGAAGCACATCCCTCCCCTTCCTGCCTCTCCAAACCGGCTCGGGTCCAGCTCACACTGTTCTGGTTTCTTCTTCTTTACTGTTCCTCTGGAATATCTGTCCCACGTAAATTATTAAGTATGGATTATGAGCACTAAACATAAAGCTGTAAGCCTATAGCAGGCTCATGCTTCATATTAAGCTTCTTATTGTGTACAGAGAACACACAGCGGAGCAGTGTGTGGTCTTGAGGGACCCACAATTTAGTGGGAGGAATCTCTGGGTTAATAAATTATTAAATTCCTTGGGGCTGCTGTTGATCCAACAGTCATTCTGGTAAGTCTTTTACTTTTATGACCTCATTTTCTTTTCATTACATGATATTATTATTATTCCATTTTTATACATAAAGATAGTGAATCTGGAGGAGAGTGTGTAAATTGCTCAAGATCCCATTACTTATAAGAAACAGAAAGAGAACTTAATTAGGATGTTCGTGCATACCAAGTCTACTTGTATCTCTGCCACGATGCCCCTCTATGCACAGGTCTATGGCTTCCCCAACCTCCTTCCCACCTTATCTAGAAATTTCACTATGGGAGACAGAAAAAGTTGGCCTCATTTTCCAGTTATGTTTGGTAAATGCTCAGGCACTATAGCTGCCATGTGGACATATTTTTCTCCAAATTTAACAAAGAACATCATGTGGGATCCTAGGTAAGTGTGTGAGAGATTAAGATCTGTTTCTCTGCCCTGTGTGCCAGGACCATCACCTACAATAGACGAAATTATTATTTTAAAGTTGATTATTTAAGAAAGCAAGCAGGTTTATCACCCGCTGCCCTGTTCTCTGTAAGGATCTTGCAAATCATCTCTGCCTGGTTTTCCTCTCAGTATCCTTTCTCACAAAGCTAGTAAGATTTTAATTTTCTGGGTTATTATCTTATTTTCTTTCTGAAACAGAATCACCTTTCTCATTTTCTGAAACCTGTTCAATCTTCTTCAAATTTTCAAAAACAACATCTAGTTAACCCACAAGGTCTCTAAACATTTCATAAACTCTTTGTTATGAAAATAGCCTGACCTTGTGGATGTGAGCGGCTTCATCTCTGCCGGGCCTCCTGCTGCAGCTGGACTTCTTGCCCTTCCATCTTCTGTGAGGTCCGTTCTGATTCCAATGACGGCTCGTTTTACTCACATGATTTTTTTCAGCATTGCCCATGATTAGTTCTCTGTTGTGTTGTAACCACCACCACAAACCCCAACACTGCAGTGTGCCCTTTATCCTTTCTACGGGAGAAATGGGTCCAGCTGAGCTGGGGTCGTGTTTCCCATGATCTAATTTAGTCCCTGTCTTTCTCTTCTGCAGGAGGCTGCCTCTGGCCCCAGTTGGGAGTGAAAACGTCTTCTCTACGTGCTAATGTAACTCTGACACTTTCCCTCCCTAAAAACAACATGGCAACAGTGTCATTTGTTGAAAAAATGGGTGCTGGTATATCTGAGAGGTGGAAGCACATTTTTCAGTGTTATTTTTATTTAAATTACATTCTGCCTCATTTAAAACTACTTATCTTGATAATCCCACCACCCAAGGAGAAGCCACCACTAATTGAGTCTATTTAAACGGAAGCAACACATTGACTTTTGCCAAATATTTGATGACTCATGCTACCATCACTTCTTCTGTCTTAGCGGAATTTTAAGGGTGAGAGTTACTTTGCTGATTATTGATATGTTAAGCAAACCAAGCAGCAGAAAGCAACATATTTCTTAACAATTTTCTAGGAAGAGATAGTTGAGATATCTGTGTATCCAAGTTTATTGTATCATGCTGATGTACTCATGCAATTTAACATGCTGCTCCAGGAAAACAGAACCAGTCAGATGCAGGTCTAGCTCTATATCTGTATCCGTATCCATATTCATATCTGTATCTATATCCGTATCCGTATCTCCATATCCATACATGTGCACCCATATATAAAGAGAGGTCTATTATAAGACATTGGCTCATCTGTCTATGGGGGTTGGTAAGTCTGATTCAGCAAGGCAGTCAAAAAACCCAGGGAAAAGCTGATGCCATAGCCCCAGTTCAAAAGCCGTCTCCTGGCAGAATTCCTTCTTCCTTGACAGACCTCGGTGTTTTCTCTGTGTTTTTCAACTAATTAGATGAGACCCTCCCACATTGCTGAGAGCAATCCACTTTACCTAAAGCCTGCCTACTGATTTAAATGTTCATCATATCTAAAATCTATTTTCATAGCCACATGTAGTTGACTGATGTTTGATCAAAAATCTGGGCACTATAGCCTACCTGAGTTCACACATAAAATTAATCATCACGAGGGGCTAGCCAGTTCTTAATTATTCTCAAATTCACCATAAAATTTAAAGACAGCACTCAAAAGTATTAAATCAAGAATAACTTTCCAGAATGGATATAAGAAAATTTTATAACATCCTTACAAGAAAAGAGAATAAACCAAAGTTATTTTTCTGCAGTCTTCCCTTATTTCAGGCAGACGTTGGCTCAAGCCTGTCATCCCAGCCCTCTGAAAGGCCGAGGCAGGTGGATCACTTGAACTCAGGTGTTCAAGACCAGCCTGAGCAGGAGTGTGACCCCGTCTCTACTAAAAAAAGGAAAAACTAGCTGGATATTGTGGTGGGCATCTGTAGTCCCAGCTACTCAGGAGCCTGGGGCAAGAGGATTGCTTGAGCCAGGAGTTTGATGTTGTTATGAGCTGTGATGCCACAGCTCTCTACCAAGGATGACAGAATGAGATTATATCTCAAAAAAAAAAAGGTGTGAAGGTAGAAATAGAGAAGTTGGAAAGAGGACTGAATTAACTTTGAGGCAAATCAAGACAGAGGTCCTGGTCATTTCTTTGAAAAGGAAATGGGTATCTTCCATGATCTGGCAATTATGAATTGGGCTGCAATAAACATTCTGATACAAACATCTTCTGGCCTCTCATTTTCAGCCACATCTCAAATCTTTTGCCAAACAGGCCACAACCACGCCATGCTCCTCTCCTCCCAGATAGACCTCCTGCCTCTAAGCCTGTCCCATCTCTTTCTGCTCCTTCCTGCCTCCTCTGTGATCCTCAAGCAATTTCTCCCAGCTCTGGGGGGCCCAGGACAAGAGGAGGAACCTGAAGTTAGAAAAGGGAGGGGGAAATGTTCTCATAGGGAACTCCTCTGGAGAGGCCCTGCACTTAGCTCTGCCCAATTCAGCTCCTGGAACGCCAGCAAGGTTGCGCAAAAAGCGAGGAGGAGAAGAACTCCAGTACACAAGGGTGGGGGAAAGGTTAGGCACAGGAAGCCGTGGGAGAGCGAGCAGGTGGCTGGACCATCCTGATTTCCCCAAACACACCATTGTCTCCCCCGGGGAAACCAGTCGGTGAAGTTCTAGGCATCTTATTCAAGAAGGGTCCTCTTGAGGTCACCGGGACTATCCCTCTGCCTCTGAGCAAGTTGTTGTTTCTGTCTCCTCCAAGCCAATTGGCTGACTGGTATGAGCTTTTCTGCCCAGGCACTAACATGTTGGGAAGGAGAGTGGCTTGTGGGGAGCACCAGGGGTCAGGGAAGAGTAAGATCCATGTGCTGAAGCCAGCAGTGACTCCTGCCTTTACACTCCCACCTCCTCTTTGCCTGGTGTTCAGCGAGGGTGACAGTGATGTCACAGGTGTGGAGTGCCAGCCACGTGCTGGGCACCAAGCAAAACAGCCAGGGCAAGTGTATGCATCATCAGTGCCTGGGAAGGAAGGCCACCAAAAGAAGTGAGTCTGGTGGAAAGACTTGACAGAGGGAAGGGAGGCACCTTGCTGAATGGGGGCGGGGAAGACCAGAATAAAACTCTGCTGCGGCGAGGACTAGAGAGAGAAAGCCCAGGCTGGCACTGGGGAAGGATGCTCCCTCATCCTCTCCTACTCTTCTTCTCCCAAAGCTTGTAAATGCCCCAGACATGAGCCAGCCCAGGCCCCGCTACGTGGTAGACAGAGCCGCATACTCTCTCACCCTCTTCGATGATGAGTTTGAGAAGAAGGACCGGACATACCCAGTGGGAGAGAAACTTCGCAATGCCTTCAGGTAATGTGGCCCAGAGCCCAGACTCCTCTCTCCTCTCCTCTCCACCAAATCCTTCCTGCACCAGGACATGGCTTCTGCACCAGTATCACCCAGACAAGGTTTAGGGAAGCCCTGGAGAAATGAAAACCTTGAGACCCCCAAAGAGGATGGGGAGAAGGAGCAAGAACCACCCACAGTCTCAGAAGGGTAGTAGAGCACCGCTGACCACCTGCCTGGGGTCTCCCCATATTCTCGGCCCACTCAAGTCTTCTTTGGGTTTTTCAAGCAGCTGTAGTTGGACATGCTGAACTTTGGAGGGGAAGGGAACGTCAGAGCTCTTTTTTCAGGGTCTGTTCCCTTCTCATAAAGACAACAACAACAACAACAAACGAACAAACAAAACAGAAGCAACAATTACCCCATGTTTTTTGCCCTTTCCCTCCTAGATGTTCCTTCCTTCACCTGGTCCAGAGAATGCCCAAAGGAGGTCCTAAATTCCTGGGCTCTCCTGAAAGGGACCTCCCAGGATGTGGTCCTAGCAGCCCCGCTTTCCGCTCTCAGATCCCTGGAACTGCCAGGGTGGTTGGTGACACCTTGCCTCTAAGGAAGGGGCTACCCCAGGAGTGTGAGGCCTCCCCCATCCCAGACTCCTGGCAGACCTGGCTGGGCCTAGCTGTGGGCTGGCTCACTCTTCCTCACTCCCCTGGGGAAATAGCTGATTCAGTTACTTGGATTGAGGTCACTGGCAGTGGCTGAAGTGGAGATGCAGGTGGAACTGGTTCAGGCTACAGGAATCACCCACTTGAGTTTTTACTAAAATCCCCTGCCCAGCCCTGTTTCTCTTGGGAGGATCCATCTCTGCCCAATTATAGTCAAGGCCTTGGGCACCCAGTCGGTACCAGTGCACTGTCTACACTGTACCCACAGCTATGCCCCTCAGACAGTTGGACCCTGTCAGTCTTTGTGCCCAAAGAATTTAAGTTTGTGTTGCTTCATCTAAAGGGATGAAGGGATCTGCTGTTGTCCTAAAAGGTTAGGATGACCAAAATTATAAAGGTATGTAGGGAACTAACAATTCCCACGACGGTGGCATGAGAGCCTTGAACAGTGCCTGGTGCACAGAAGGTGCTCCAATAAATATTTGTTTAATGAATGAATGAATGTCTAGAAAGCTAATCTCTCTCTCTACTGCCCTCTTGGCCTCTGCTTCCAGCCTTCTTTCAAGCTTTGGATGACTTTGCCCAAAATATAGCACACTTGCAAGTAAGGGTAGGCATGAAATTTTCCTCAAAGGAGTTGTTTTTCTTTCCCTGCCAGCTCTCCATTCCCAGGTCCAGTTTTCTTTGCCACAAACAAAGCTGATAGACTCTTACAGAGCTGTTTCTGTCTTAGAATGAGGCTTTAGAGAGGCATTAAGCTATTTACCAGCAGTTCCCCTCAGCTTCCACCATCCCAGGGATGGGAAAGGCACCCATGGGCCCCGGAGGAGACTGGGGAGTCAGATATTGATGATGATGATGCCATTCTATGGAGTTCTCATCGGGAAAGAAAATCTCCCCAGACTTTCCAAGGTACAAAGCATTGTCTGTGTTGGTTTCAGTCTTGGGTGACATCCAGGGGACCCAGTGTCAGGGAAACTATTGTTGAGCAACAGCAAAGATCAGGAATCGGTGCCGGGCAGAAAAGAAAGCCTAATCAGAGCAGGCCAGTGAGTCACCAGATGGGCGCTGGGTGTTTGAGTTCCTTCAACTGGGAGAAGAAAAGCAAATGCCCCCCACCCCCCTCCAGTCATCAATCCACTGGCTGTCACCCTGGGTTTGTAGGCCCTTGTTCCTACCGCCCTCAGTTTCTATAAAAGGACCTCAAGGTGTTCAACAAACAGGAAAGGGATCAACTCTCCCCACCCTGCGCTGACCAACGAACAGCCCCCCCCCCAATTCTTCCTCCTCCCCAGGTGAATTAACAGAGGAAAGAATTCCAGGATAGGAGTTATCACACACTGTGAGTCAGCAGTGGTGCACCCCACAGGAACAATAGAGCCTTTGGTGGTTGGGGGAGTTCTAAGAAAAACGGCAAGAGGCAGCCCCCATGCAGACTGAGTTTCAACACCAGCCCAACCTTTCACTTATTCATTCATTTATTAGAAAAATGTTTACTAAGCACTGCTGTATAATGGTCAGGGTGTACAAAGATGAACAAGAGAGACAGAATTCTTGCCATCGTGAGGTCTGCTGTCTAGTGGGAGAGACAGACAAAAAGCAAGTATTTAAAGGCTGCATGTGGAGCTGCAGGAGCCCAGACAAGTGTACCCAGTCTATCAGACAGGGATTTGGAGGAGCCTTTCCAGGAGAAAGGCCACCTAAGCTGGATACCTTGGAAGGCTGAGCCACCATAAAATCTACACTTTTTAGCTGAGTTTTGTAGACTTCCAGATGAGCAGCCAGCAGCCAGAAGACCTCCAGCTAATGCCCAGGGTGTGTTGATGACCACCTTTTCTTCTTGATCTCCCTGGCACATAGTACAGTGTGGGTGCTTAGCATCATAGCAGAAATCTGAGTGAATTTTGAGTGAATGAATGAATGAATGTATTGAACAGGACACTACAGTCCCTCTCCAACTCGGAGAGTCCCAGCCACGCAGAGCTGACTGGAAGGAAACCTGCCCTCTCTCCCTGTAGGTGTTCCTCAGCCAAGATCAAAACCGTGGTATGTGGGCTGCTGCCTGTGCTCTCCTGGCTCCCCAAGTACAAGATCAAAGACTATATCATACCCGACCTGCTTGGTGGACTCAGTGGGGGATCCATCCAAGTCCCACAAGGTGAGGGGGTCACTTCAGCCAGGCCTGGCCTGTGGTCCCCCAACCCTTTCCCCACCCCAACCTCATCCCTCTGTGACCCCCGTAAGCTGACTGGGTTCGTGAGCTTTCCCTGTCTTTGTCCTCTGCAGGCATGGCATTTGCTCTGCTGGCCAACCTCCCTGCAGTCAACGGCCTCTACTCCTCCTTCTTCCCCCTCCTGACCTACTTCTTCCTGGGGGGTATACACCAGATGGTACCAGGTAAGGCCTCTCCCTCTCGGCAGGCAGGATGACCTGGACCACAAGGTTGGCTGGTGTAGCAAAGAGGGCTCAGATGCTATTCCCTCTGCATCCTCCTAGACTAGGCACCGGTCAGTCCTGGGGTGACAGACCCATGAGCATCAGTTCCTATTCCTTAGTGACCGTGGGAAAACCACCGAGCCTCTATGAGCTCAGTCCATATTACCTCTTCCACCTTCCTCTCTAGAATGAGAGGAACATTTGGCAGAATAAGATACACCATATGCAAGAAAAGGCTAAACGGATGTGAAAAATCACTCTCGCACTCCCAGGTTGGTCCCAGCAGGCCACTGCAGGGACATTGGGACTTCTCTAGTGCTAAGTGATACAAAGAATAAGGGTCTGGTCACAAAGGCTAGCTTCTGGTTCAGGCTTTGCTCGCATTTCTAAGTTCATTTCCTCTGGCGTCCATTGAGGTAACTCTGACAAATGGAGGTGGAAGCATGTGGGAAAGCATAGATCATGGTTAGGGAGATGTGAATGGTTGTCACTGTGCTGTAGTTGAGCCTTGAGGTGAGAGGATCCACGCCCCTGGAGGTTGGGAAGCATTCCTGGGCCCCTTTCTGGTTTCCCTGGGTGTGGTCCAAACCTCTGATTTTTGCTGGCTGGATGGGACACCACAGGTACCTTTGCCGTTATCAGCATCCTGGTGGGTAACATCTGTCTGCAGCTGGCCCCAGAGTCGAAATTCCAGGTCTTCAACAATGCCACCAACAAGAGCTATGTAGACACGGCGGCCATGGAGGCGGAGAGGCTACACGTGTCAGCAACACTAGCCTGTCTGACCGCCATCATCCAGGTGAGCAGGACAGCCCCCAGCCCTGTCGGGAGGGCATCAGACCACCTGCCACTGTCTCAAAGCCCGTGTTTCAATATTAAATCTGATTTAAGGCCCTACCTCCTCCTTCTTCCCCACCCCAGGGCCAAAGAGGACCTTGGTAATGCAGAGTATCTCCTCACCTGTAGCTAGCAGGACCATACATAGGAACAACAGCTGTACATGAGCTTAAAGACTGTCTAAAAGGGAGAAGCCACACAGTGTTCCAGACTGCTAAGTTTCTCTAATATCGCTCATGCCCCTCCAGCCTCCTCTGCCCCAAGCCACAGCAGCTGTTGCACAACCTAAACTGAGCTGCACACGATTGCAAAGGATTCTGCTAGGTTTTAAGAAGGGAAGCACAGCACGATAGAATTCATGAGCAAGAAGCCCTCCCAGAGAGCACCTTTCTTTCATTCACTCAGTTAATGGTTCGCTCCTGGAACTGGCCTGGGCCCTGGGATACAGAGATAAGTAAAACTACTGCCCAGTTCATAAGCTGCTCACAGCTTGGCAGAGGAAGCAGCCATGTCAGCAGACAAGTCTGTATGTAGTAAGATAGGCAGCAGGGTAGAACTATGTACAAAGAGCTGTAGGACCACAGAACAGAGGGTAGGGAAGACATCACAGAGGAGGTGACACTTGACCTGTCTTAAAGGATGAGTAGGAGTTAACCAGGAACCAATGAACTAGGTACAGAAAGGTGGTCCAGAGTGAACAGCACCCAAAGGTATCGAGGCCTAAGAGAGTGTGATCTGACCAGGGAACAGCAAGGAGTGTGATGTGGCTGGAGGACAGAAGAGGCTGGGGAGGTAGGCAGGGGCCAGATAATGAAGTCTGGGGTCTGTCTCCTAAGCAGCAGCTTTGGGTCCAGTTGGCAGTTTATAAGGATCCAGCTACAGAGATCCTTGGTGGGAGGTGGATTAGAAACAAGACAGGGGACCTGTTGAGAGACCCCACAGAGGCCCAGGCAGGAGTGACAGGGGCCTAGACTAGGTGGCCATGGTGAGGGTGGATTTAGGAATATTTTTCCAGGAGCATCAACAGCACTTGGTGATAGACTGGGTGTGGGAAGCACGGGAGGATGATTGTTAAGCTTTCGGTTGGGCAACCAGGTTTACGATGGTGTCATTTACTGAGAGAGGAAACAGTGGGGGAAACCCAGGTTTATTTCATAGATAAGGAAACAAAGCCAGAGTAGTGAAGTGACAAAGAGGCTGGTGCCCTAAAGGAACTAAAGGTCTGGTGGCAGGCACACAGGGCATAGTGAAGGGCAGGACAAGGTCACAGGCTCATTTCCCTAGAGCTACTGCTATCCCACGGCTACTTGGGACTCCAGGCAGGTTGTGGGAACAGCTAACCCATCTTGGCCTTCCCCTAACACCCATTTCCTCCTGGCAGATGGGCCTGGGCTTCGTGCAGTTTGGCTTTGTGGCCATCTACCTCTCTGAATCCTTCATCCGGGGCTTCATGACAGCTGCTGGCCTGCAGATCCTGATTTCGGTGCTCAAGTACATCTTCGGGCTGACCATCCCCTCCTACACAGGCCCTGGGTCCATCGTCTTTGTGAGTCAGGGAAAGCGCTCCCAACTCATGGGATGGGCTCAAGCAGGCACATAGCAGGGTTTACTGTTTCAAGAAGCTTTGAGCTTCTCATTATGAGATATTCTCAGGCAAGTTTAGGATTCCAAGGGGGTTCCCACCATGGGAGGGAAGGTCAAATGCATGACCTTGAGAGCTTGCTGAGCTTCTCTGTTAATCCCTGCAGAAGAGGAAATGTGCACTCTCCATCAGTTCCCCATTCCATTGTCTCAGCCCCTCCTTGCCTAGAAGGTCCTTCCCTATGTCTAATCTCTATCCATCCTCCGTTAGCTCGAGCTCTTCTAGGGGAAAAAAAAAAAGCATTCATATCCAAGCATGAGTTCTCAATGAGCCCTTTGGGACTGGGTGGTGGAAAATGAAATGTCCTAAGTCTGGATTCTGCTTTGATGTGCTTCTATTAGCATTGGTGGCAACCCTTCCTGGGCCAGGCACCCAAGGGTGGGTAGCATGGGGAAAAGGGGTGGGAGCCTATGAGTGTGATACTCTCTCCCCCAGACCTTCATTGATATTTGCAAAAACCTCCCCCATACCAACATCGCCTCACTCATCTTCGCCCTCATCAGCGGCGTCTTCCTGGTGCTGGTGAAGGAGCTCAATGCTCGTTACATGCACAAGATCCGCTTCCCCATCCCTACAGAGATGATTGTGGTAAGGGCCGTCTAAACCTGGGTGCTGGGGGCCAGGCTGGAGAGTCTGTGAGAGGAAGCCAGCTCCAGCCAGGGCCAAGGGAGCCCCTACCCACTCCACGGGCAACCAGGAAGTCAGAAGGGACTCCATTCCACCCCCCAATGTGTCTTCCCCTCTTCCTGCTCCTTAGATCCTTTCCCTCAAGAAGACAGAAGGGTGGGATTTGGGATCCCCAGAGAAAGGGAAGAGTTGAGAGAGGTTCCTGCCCTGGCCCCAACTTAATCCCTATTCTCCACTTTGGGGTTTGCAGGTGGTGGTGGCAACAGCTATCTCAGGGGGCTGCAAAATGCCCAAAAAGTATCACATGCAGATCGTGGGAGAGATCCAACACGGGTGAGTCCATGAAGCCCAGCCCCACCCCCACACCTCTCCCAACTAAGGCCTGGGCTCTGAGACAGAAGAGGCAAACTGCATGGAAATGTTTCATATGCAGTATGGCCCTGACCATATGGGAGTGATTCCTATCTATTACTTACTACTGAGGAGAGCCATAGCCAGCCAGTGCTGCTATTCCCCTTACAAGTCTCATTCTCACTGGGTCAGTGCTATTAAATAAAGCCTCTCTGATCCCTGCTCTAATGCATTGGCTCTTTATTCATGCAGAAAGGGAGCTATTAGGATCAACAAAATTCATTAAGCATCCATTGTGTGCCAGGCACCATGCTGGGCCCTGGGAGGAGAGGGGTAAACTTGTCCTGCAGAGCCAGGGCAGGTGAGGGTGGGAAGGTCCCATACGCCTGGGGGTCCTTGTGAGCATAAAGTCCAGAACCGAGGAGAAATTAAACAAGGCCCTATAACTTACTGGCTCCTTGACTTTGGACAAACTGTGTTCTCTAAGCCTCAGTTTCCTCTTTCGTAAAACTGGAGAGATGGTATCTACCCTATAGGGTTATACTGAGGATCTGGATTGGGTGGGATAACTTATGTAACACCACAGGGAGCTGACTGGTCTCTGCAGCCCAGTGAAGGGCATGGCTGCCCTCCCCTCACACCCTTGGGCCCTGCCTCCTTTCTGGCTCCTTGGCAGGTTCCCCACTCCGGTGTCGCCTGTGGTTTCACAGTGGAAGGACATGGTTGGCACAGCCTTCTCCCTGGCCATTGTGGGCTATGTCATCAACCTGGCTGTGGGCCGGACCCTGGCCAACAAGCATGGCTATGATGTGGATTCGAACCAGGTAGCTCCAGCCACCCCCGGCAGGGCTGAGTAGGATGGGCTAACAGAGGCCTAATTGACATATTCTGGGGCTCTTCTGGTTGAGATGCCAGCAGGGAGTTGGGCCAGGGAGATAGAACCCCAAGAGGCTTACCTCTTCTTGACTGAGAGTGTATGACTTTATAGCAACAGGGTCACTCTCAAGCCCTAGGCCCAAGATTGGGGTTGCACAGCTGACTACACTTGGTCCCTGCCCTACCACTGGCTTCAAACCCTGCCCCTCTCACCATAGGAGATGATCGCCCTGGGATGCAGCAACTTCTTTGGCTCCTTCTTTAAAATTCATGTCATTTGCTGTGCTCTCTCTGTCACTCTGGCTGTGGATGGAGCTGGAGGCAAATCCCAGGTGAGCCCTGTACTAGGGTAGTGAGGTAGGGGGATGGTCACAGAACAATTGCCCCAGAGAAGCCCAGGCACCCCAAGCCAGAATGGCTCTTATCTAACCTTCCTCTTCCCTCCTGACTCTTCATGCCACCAAAGGGATCTACTGGAAATAAACCAAGAGCAAAAACATCATACCTAGCCCCTAATCCCAACTCTTTCGGAATAGGTGGCAAGCCTGTGTGTGTCTCTGGTGGTGATGATTACCATGCTGGTCCTGGGATCCTATCTGTACCCTCTTCCCAAGGTAAGAGCCCAGCAAGAGAGCAAAGGACAGCAAGAGACTCCAGTAAGGACAGTCCTCAAGAGTTATGTAGCACTTTGCAGATTATAATGAGCTTCTACAGTCATACTTACTCTCAATCACAACCTGAAGTAGACAATGCTAGTTTTATTCTTCCCATTTTACAGGTGAGGAAAACTGAGGCTGAGAGTCTAAGTAATCTGTCCATGGTGAGACAGCTCACAGTGCAAGGCTGGTCTCAAACTTCAGCCTTCTGGTCTCAGAGTCTAATCCACAGGCAGTGTTTACGAGCACCTAGGAGTGTCTGGCATTCATAAAGCCCAGCTAAGAAGGCTCTAGGCAAGAGCCATTTAGAGATGAGGGAAGAGAGGAAGGGCTCAGATGGGCCGGCATGGACTCCATGGCTCTAATGCCAGCACTTTCCAAACCCAAGATGAAATGCAGAGATTTGGGGACTGTGCCAGTGGAGGCATTCTGGGCCTTTCACTCTGTCCTGGCTCTGTCCTGGCTCAAGGTCAGGAATGTGTAGGAAGGGATGCCCCAGGTGACATGGAACAATGTTCTGCTTCTCCAGTCTGTGCTGGGAGCCCTGATAGCTGTCAACCTCAAGAACTCCCTCAAGCAACTCACCGACCCCTACTACCTGTGGAGGAAGAGCAAGCTGGACTGTGTGAGTAGCAAGCCGCCTCCTGCCCCTCCCCCAACCCATAGGCCTGTCAGTTAGCCCTTCCTAATGGTGAACGCTCTGCTCTGCTACTACTAAATAGCCTAGCTGAGTGGTTAGGCATGCAGGCTTTAGGGTGAGACAGCCTATATTCAAATCCTAACTCAGCCATTCACTGGTGCTATGGCAAATACCTAGACCCTTAACCTCTCTGAGTCTCAGCTTCCTCTTCTGTGAAATGGGTATATTTTATACTTCCTAACCCCTAGTGTTTTTTTTTTCATGAAGAAGAAATAAGATGACATAAGTAATCTGTATGTTGTCTGAAGTATAATAAAACCAGAGAAGCAGGGTCTTGACCATGTTCATAGACTTTTGTGGGATTCTAGTTCCTCATCTGTGATAGACATAGCCACGTCAGACACTGGTTCTGAGGATTACACGAAATTGTAATGGGAAGGTTCCATGTAACCATAAACATTCTGCAAACATGACTTACTGTTGTGATTACTCACATACTCCACCACATCTTCCACCGGAACAATAGTAACGAAGGCTACTATTACTATTGACGACACTGCATGATCTCCATTTAAACCCCACCATGACCCATGAGAGAGGATTTACTAACCTCCCTTAAAGATGATGAAACCAAGGCTCAGAATGATTAAGGAAATCATCCAAACCCACAGAGGTAGGAAGTGGTAGCGTCTGGATTGGAATTTCAAGTCTTGGGCTCCAAACCTCTGGGCTGATCAGTCTGCTAGAGGAGGGAGGCTCACGCACATGGTGCAAGGAAGGAAATCCTTAAAGCCAGAGAGGTGAGTCATCCACCTGGGGTCCCCAAGGGAGGAAGTGATGAGGATAGAGAGAAAAATTATGTCGTAATTCCCAGCGCCAGGATCTGCTTTTGCCACACCCCAAAACCTCTCTGCTTTGGCAATAGTCCCTTACGTTCATGTAGTGATTTGGGTTTCCATTTGGTTTTCACAATAATTCTCTATCGGATTCCAGGCAGATTTATTTCCTATAGAGGAATGTGGGGATCCTAAAGGTCCATAGGAAGCTACTATCCAAACTACATCCAGTCCTGCCCTCCACCCACACAACCAGGCCCCAGGCTGCAGGCTCCGGACTGGAGCATGTAGCTTGTTCTTAGAGAAAGAGAACTCACATTTATTCATCAACAACTGAGTATCCATCACTGGGTTAGGATCTTTATGTTTCCTAACTGTTTAATCCTTTCATAAAATAGGTATTATTATTCTCCTTTGTGGGTTAGAAAACTAAGGTTCCCATAGCTATTAAAGAACCAAACTTTGACCCACATGTATCTGACCCAAGACACATGCTGTTATCATTACGCCATGCCGCCTCCTCATGTGTGCTGGACTTTTTATTAAAAACGCAGGCAAGATCAAGCAGCCACACTCAATCAAAGGGAAATAGGCAAGTGTGACCAAAGCACAAATATACATAAAATATTGCAAAAATGCATTTAAAAGGGAAGGGTGGTTTGAGGTTGTGATAGCAGAGAAAGGCCTTAGCTAATCCAGGAAGACTTCCTGAAAGAGGCAGTTTTCTCTCTGGCCAGCTTTTGACATCTCTCTCTTCACAGTGCGTGTGGGTGGTGAGCTTCCTCTCCTCCTTCTTCCTGAGCCTGCCGTATGGTGTAGCAGTGGGTGTCGCCTTCTCCATCTTAGTTGTGGTCTTCCAGACCCAGTTGTAAGTAACAGCCTTCCCCTTCCCAGGCACTTGCTATGGAGGAGGCTCCCATGCCAAGGCCTGGCTTAGCCTCTGGGCCTGGCACTGGAGGTACTATCAGGCCCAAGGAGAACCTGACCTAGCCAGGTTTGTAGCCTGGGCTGTTTGACTTCCATAACCTGAAAACCCCAGAGGAGGCCAGCATGGTCTTGGAGGACTAGGAACAGAAAGTAGAGGAAAAGCAGGAAGATGAGATTCAATTTCCTTCCAAAAGCACTGCCAGAACCCCAAACCATATGGGACCACACCCCCAGAGAATACCAAGTCAGAGGACAGATGCTATGTTCTTCCTATAAAAACGATTAAGTAGTACAGGCCAGGGGTACCAGAGGGAGAGGTCCTGGTGAGGGCAGGGAGAATGCTGAATGTTGGGAGAACCCTGTCTTCTCTTTTTGAGAACTCAGAGCAAGAGTACTTGTCACCCTGTGTGCCCCCACCACTTCTCTCCCCTGAGCCTCAGTCTGAGACCTGTGTCAAAGGCCTACCACTGGCCACCAGGCATGTGTATCCAGGGGAAGAATACAGACACAGCAAGCCTGGGATGAGGGCAGGATCCCATCCTACCCTGGCTCTGCCGCAACCCCCACCCCCAGCATCCTTCCAGGCCCACGTGCTACTAGCTTTCTCTTATGTTTTTCTTTTTCTCCTTTATCCAGTCGAAATGGCTACGCTCTGGCCCAAGTCATGGACACTGACATTTATGTGAATCCCAAGACCTACAATAGGGTGGGTAGTCCAAGCTTGTGACATCCCTCTCTTGCCCTGCCCTACCTCAAAGAGAAGAGGTTTTCTTTAAAAGCCAATAAAAACATTTCTACAAACTGAGCTTAGTGTCCCTGTCACAGGTCCAGGAAATTCAAGGGATAAAGATTGTCACTTACTGCTCCCCTCTCTACTTTGCCAACTCAGAGATCTTCAGACAAAAGGTCATTGCCAAGGTAAGGCTCAGTCCTTGGTGACCAGAGGGGCTACAGAGAGAGTGTTCAGAAGATCGAAGCAGAAAGGGGGTAAGAGCTGAGAGAAGGCCCCTGCCAAAAAGTCTGGAGGCCAAGATTGCTATTGGCTTTCTCCCTACAGACAGGTATGGACCCCCAGAAAATATTACTAGCCAAGCAAAAATACCTCAAGAAACAGAAGAGGAGAACGATGCCCACACAACAGAGGAAGTCTCTATTCATGAAAACCAAGGTGAACTGAGGCTAGGAATGGTCCCCATGCCCTGCTCCCCTGGTGCCTGTGATACTCCTGGGACCCACCTCCCATCCTAAGAGGCAAAAACAGTTTCTGCGTACACTGCCTGGTGGCTACTGGGCACTGTTCTTGGGTAAGGGGCTACTGGCTCCCAGGGTAACCAAAGAACTCCCTGGCCCCTCCCCTTTTTCTAGCCAAGATAGGACATGGCCGTGCATTTATGAACAACCCCAGACGGGGAGCAGCAGAGAATTGTCTGGGTCCCAAGTTGATCTAGAGCTGGCAGGGCTGGGGCAGGTGTGGATGTTTGGGTGGAAGTCAGACAGGTGTAGACAAATGCAAAAAGGAGCTCAGCTGTCTCCAAAGGGCCTTCCTGCCAGTGCAGAGTGGGCTGAGGCTTCGTGCCTCTCTCCGAAGGATCCTCTGACTTTTTCTGGGTCATAGGAGAATAGGTTTGCACGTCCTGCCAAGGAAAGGGCTTTGGGAAATGCCTCTCTTGAGGGGTTTTCAAATCCTGGAGTTACTCACCTCTACCTGCACCCTCCTTGCCCCTGCTTCAGCTCCACAAAGTCTGACCTCTTGTGGGGGTTCCTAACACTGCCCCACCGCCCCCCTCCAGACTGTCTCCCTGCAGGAGCTCCAGCAGGACTTTGAGAACAGCTCCCCGACTGACCCCAACAACAACCAGACACCCAATAATGGTGCCAGTGTGTCCTACATCACCTTAAGCCCCGACACTTCCTCAGCTGGCCAGTGCGAGCCCCCAGCCTCTGCTGAGACCCCTGGTGAGCCCATTGACATGCTGGCCAGTGTCCCGCCCTTCGTCACCTTCCACACCCTCATTCTTGACATGAGTGGAGTCAGCTTTGTGGACTTAATGGGCATCAAAGCCCTGGCCAAGGTGAGGCTTTCTGTACCACTACCCACCACCCCGCTCTCTTGCAATCTCTTTCCTTGGAGCTCTCATTTCAACAAGCTGAGGGAGGAAGTGTGCCATGGAGGCTAAAGGGTCCTAAGGACCCTGCCTTTTCCCAGACCTGAGCAGGGCAGGATGCTGTCTGCAGAGCAGACCTGTAGATGGCCCATGACAGTGAGTTGCTGGAGAGAGCTATCAGAGCTTCAGGGCCTAGTGCTCCACACCTCCCACCAGCAGAGGCCCTCCCGAGTTCCCTCTTAGGCCACCAGGAACCAACCTGGGTTCCTCTAACCTAAGTCCATCTTGGCCCTGGACTCATGGTCCGTTATCCCTTACTGTATTCACTGGCCAATCTCAGAAAGAAGAAGAAATTACGCTAGTGCCCCATACCCTCAGGCCAAACGGGCAGCCACCAGTCACCGAGAGTGAATGTATCCATCTGATAACTTTTCAATGACCATCTCTGATGCCTGGGAGTCAGCAAACCTCAGAACTGGCTCAGATGGAGGCAAAACAGGGAACAGAGGGGCACAGAGAGCATATGGACTGATGTCATGCTCAGCTGGGTGCCAAGGTCACCCCACCTTGAACCTCAGCCTGCTTCCTTGGCCTGGATCTGGAAGCCTTGGCTGAAGCCCTAGGCCCTCTGAGCCTTGGTTCTCCTCTGCAACCTCTATTTGAAGCCACAGGGTTGGGAAGGAGGTGGAGTGTAGGCATCTAAGTTATTGAAAAAAAAGTTCTGGCCCCATAAGAAGGGGCCATCGTGGTGGGGGAGGGGGCTTAGGTAAATTCATACCTAACTGGTACACATTCTGGGTGCACTTATAACTTTGACTTAAAATATACAAAAGCAAATTATGTATGTATCTTATAAAAGGTGTGTATCCTTATAATATTCTGAAATTTAAAAGAAAAAGAAAAGGACAAAAAAAGGGCCATGGTGACTTTAAGTGCCTACCACATGGCAAAACCCCATTTCCGCCCCACTTTTTAGAGAAGCCCTCAGCCAACACTCCAGAGAGAAGTGGTGCTTTGCTGCTATTTTTATCTTTGGCTGCTAGGGCTCTCGGGCCTGCTTATTTGTTTGGCTTCTCCTCTGAAGTACGTTTTGTGAATCACTTTTGAGACCCACTCAGAACATTCCTTTCCTTTTGTCTCTCTACCCCAACCCTTCCAGCTGAGCTCCACCTATGGGAAGATCGGTGTGAAGGTCTTCTTGGTGAACATCCATGGTAAAAGAGGGGGATGTTTAGGGACTGAAGGGCTGGCAAGGGCTGTGGGGTAGGAACAGGTTGATGGGTCTGAATAGCAAGGGGGTGGGAACAAGAACACCCAGATTTCCTGCCAAACTACTTCCTGCTCATAAGAACTGTAGGCACAAGTCCAGAGAATCTGGTCAGATCCTATAAATACCTGAGGGGTCTCAAGAACAGATGTGTGTGGGGGTGGGTGGGTCATAGAGTGGGGAAGGGACAGCTAGGATTTTCATCTGCCCCATCACTAATTTGCCATGTATCCTTGGCAAATCACTTTATCTATCTAGGGACCCACTTCTACCTATGTAAAATGAGGGGGCTGACTAGCTGAGCTGAAGATCCTCTCTGACTCAGATAGTCCATGACTCTATATAGCAGGAATAGAATGCACACATATCCTAACTGCTCAGGGAACATCCAGATATGCAGTGTAATCTCCAAAGGGTGCATGTACAGCCTCAAATTCATGGCCACAGAGCCACAGACATTCATGTCATTAGTACATATGCAAAGTACCAGGCCGTGGAAATGCAGCAAGTGCACACAGACACACAGAGAATGTGATGGGGCACATACATACAGACCCAGCTTCCTGCGAGGGTCAGATCCCTTCCACGTCCCAAGCTCTGCTGAGACCCTGCTCAGGGAGAGAATCTGCACTGGAATGGCCTACCATGATGTGCTCCAGAGTGGATTCCTCTCACCCTCACTGGACACTCCCTTTGGAAGCCATCTGTAGGATTTGGTAAGAGTAAAGCCTGTGCCACACATGGAAAACTGCAGGAAAGATCTGAGTAAACAAGAGGAAGGACAGCCCCTCAGGGGAAAGATCTCACAGCAGCTGGTTCCCTCTCTCATCTGCACAAAGTACTGACTCTCTATCAGACTGCTTCCTTCTGCCCTGAGATGGAAGGTTCAGTGTCCTTGAGCTTGTGTTGCCCTCTGCAGTCCAGATATTGCAATGCCAATGCCATGGCCCCCAAGGCAGCTCAAGATTTTCTCTTCTCTCTCTGCCTGGTCTCAGCCTTCTCCCACCCTCCCCAGCTCCAATCACAATGGCTGTTATCTCTCTGAAGGTGATCTTTCCTCCTTCCAGCCCAGGTGTACAATGACATTAGCCATGGAGGTGTCTTTGAGGATGGGAGTCTGGAATACAGCCACGTCTTTCCCAGCATACATGATGCAGTCCTTTTTGCCCAGGCAAATGCCAGAGAAGGGGCCCCGGGACACAACTTCCAAGAGGTAAGATCCCCGCACCTGGGGAACCCCAGGACCCAGGGCACTGAAATAGTAGGACCAAGGGGCATTAGGAAGAACATAGGAGAATCTTTGAGTTCCAACACTGATTCTGCCATTTAATGTGTCTGAATCTCAGTTTCCTTATCTGCAGAATGGTCACCATCAATTCACATTATCTACCTCACAGCATTTTTCTTTTTGTTTTAGGATTCAATGATAATTATATCTTTCATGTCACTTAAAAGCGCTTTATGTATTGTAAAAATCCTTTGGCACAAAAACTCAAAGCATAGCACACAGTAGGGCCACTATTCTGGCATTGTTCCCCTGCCTCCTGCTTCTCTTCTTAAAAAGGCTTTGGGGAAGAGAGAGGAGGGGAATAAGTTTCCTTCTTTATTTTTATTTATTTATTTATTTTACTTTTTGAGAGAGTCTCACTCTGTTGTCTAGGTAGAGTGCCATGGCATCACAGTAGCCCACAGCAATCTCAGACCCTTGGGCTCAAGCTATCTTCCTGCCTCAGCATACTTAGCTGGGACTAGAGGCACCTGGCATAATGCCAGGCTAGCTTTTCTATTTTTAGTAGAGACAGGGTCTCAGTCTTGCTCAGACTGGTCTCAAACTCTTGAGCACAAGCAATCGACCTGCCGTGGCCTCCCAGAGTGCTGGTATTACAGGTATGAGCCGCCAGGCCCCAAGCTTACCCATTTTAATTTAGCAGAGCCTGGAGATTTCAGGCTGGTGATGGATGAAGAGGCTGGGTTAGAGTTTTGTCTCAGCTTCTTGACATTTAATTTACTAGCTCAGTAAGTGGCATGCAAATGAGATACAAAGAACACTGTCTAGCCCTTCAGAAGGCTAAAAAGCCAGAAAAGCCCACCCCATTGAGGCCCTTCCCCAGGTATCTCCAGCCACCCCTCAGCCCCCAAGACCCACTCCCAGCTCAGCTCTTGCCGTTGGCTTCCCAAGTCTCTATTTGTACCCGAGCCCTTGGTAAAAACCTCCCCTGCCCTCTGCGGGTCATAATAAAGGCTTTTCTGGCCTTAGAGCAACTATTTGCTCTTTATCTTAAGAGACTGATGAAGGTGAAGCCATCTGTTCTAAGTGCTGAATGACTGCCCAGGAAAACAGGGCCTTGGATCCTGCCCTCCACGCTTAGAGGGAAACTCTGGGGGACAACAGACTTTCGTGCTTTGTGAACTTTGTCCACAAGCAAAAAGAGAAGATTCTGGACAAGAGCTCCACGTCGTTATACTAACATCTAGTTGTCATAGTTTACACACACAAGTTATTTACATATTTATAAATCATTTACATGATATGCAAATATATAATTGCATATTACAGAACGTATTCACATATAGAAAAATTACACACACACACACACCTTTTCAACAGCAAGGTGAGGGACAAGGCCAGCAAAGTGTGTTGAATTATCTTACTTTAACAGATGAGGAAACAGACTCCCAAAGAGAGTAAAGGAATTCCCTCAAGGTCAGGGACTAGCCAATAGTCTTTGTAAGCTACATAAACCTTCCCTGCCTCTAAGACACCTCCAAGGAATGCAGACTCTGGTATATACCTGTCTGGAGTAGGTGGAAGTCCACAGCTGTGCTGTATTTTGTGAGGCAGGGGAGGGAAGAGGCGAGAGAATGAGTTATGTATTAAGAAACATGGTGCTCAGCAGAGCCAGCCATGCATGCTTTCTGCCCCCATGTGCTGACTTGGCTGTTCTGTCACTGGAGCTTACTCTGCATTGTCTTTTCCCCTCCAGGCTCAAAGGGACTCTGAGCTCTCCTTGTATGACTCAGGCGAGGACAGCCCCAGCTACTGGGACTTAGAGCAGGTGAGCTGAGGACAGGGCCCGGGGGGTGGAGGGGTGAGGATGGGAGGGAAGCAGATCCTCTCAAATGGAAGGTGTGCACTGTGCACGGGGCTCTCTCACCTCTGGGCCAGAAGAGACACCTTGAAGGCAACAAAATTCTATCCTCCTCTTGCCTTTCACAACAGATCTTAATTCTTCTCATTCCCTGAAAGGCATCCTGGGGGAAGGGAACATCACTGGACCCAGGCCCAGAGAATGAATATCTATTCTTAACTCTCTAATGCATCAATCATGTGATCTTGGGCAAGCCACATAACACTCCTGTCCACTTTTTATCATATGTAAAAGAAGGAAATGCGAGTAATCCCAGTCTCAACTACTTCTCGAGTGGGTAGGGGAGTCATCTGTTCTTTCATTAATTTGACAGGTATTTATGGAGTGCTTACTACTTGCCTGACACAGTTCCAGGATAGGCATGTAGCAGTAAACAAAGACCCCTTATTGTAAGAAACATATTCTGGTAGAATCAGATGAATTACAGGGGTATAGATGAATTATTATTGCATGTGGATGGGCCTTAAGAACTAAAAGCTACACAGATATGGGGGGGGGGTACTATCCCCACAGGGCCCTGAAAATCAACACCGCTGCAATTCCCTGAATTAGGAGAAACTAGATGACTAGTTTTACAGAAATCTGGCTTAGGCTCTATTAGAAATAACATCTCTCTTTGTGTCTCTGCCCATTTTTTTGTGTGTGAGTTCCACAGCCCTCTGAATACATCTCGCAGAGTGCTGATGGCAGGTGGGAGACATAAGAAAATAGAACTGGAGTCACAAAGATTTGGCAGGCTGAGTTCTGTGCCCTCTTGGAACCTCCAGCACATTCCAAAAATCTGGGATCGGACCAAAATAGCTTATCAAAGTGAGAATAGACTTTAGAGTTTGTCTAGTCTCAATCTTCATTTTACCTAATGAAAAGACTGGGGAAAAAAAAAAAGGAGGGAGGGACATGTGGAAAGTCACACAGCACACCAAAGGCAAGTCACAGTTAGATCCAGCACCTGCCCCTGTCACAGCTAGGCCAGTTTACTTCTTAGGCTGACCCTGCCGCTCCCCTGTTCACACACACACATACACACATTCACTCATGATCCTTTCTATCCAGGGGTCCGTAGGTCACCTCTCGGCTGTAGCCACTGTACTCTGACCCCAACAGGTCTAATGCTCTCCCTTCCCCCACCCCTTCCTATGGCTCCTGCAGGCAATGTTTGGCAGCATGTTTCATGCAGAGACGCTGACTGCCCTGTGAGGGCCCATGGGTACTCATGCCGCTTCTGGAGTGCCTGGCACTGGGGACTCCCATGAAGGATGAGCCTGGATCGCAGGGAGTGCCGTGTAGAGGAGAGGGCATCCACCAGGACTCCAGCCCCTCTCACCACTCTTCCTCCTCGCTTCTTCCCCTCCTTCATTCCCTCCCTGCATCTCTAGTGAGAGCTTCGCAGAAGCTGGGAAAGCCTGCTCTTCTTATAGGAGTAAGAGTCTAGGGACTCTGCTCTTCACCCCTCCCCTGGCCCTCAAGCCCTGGCAGGCAATGAACAAGCCTCCAGCCTACTCGCCCATGCTCAGTGCATGGCAGCTGATGGACACCTTGACTTCCAGACTTTAAGAGTGAGTTAAGAACAGAAGGACAAATACAACTGTGCTGACCCAGTGTGCAAGCTTCAGGAGGTGTCCTAGGGCCTGCATGGCTTGGTGTCAGATGGTGCCAGGCTGTCACAGGAGACAGGGATGAACTCAGTTAGAACTCTGTGCTTGCCTGCGCCAGCTGCCCCAATTCAGTCCCTAGCAGCTCCCCACTTCCAAGAGTCTCTGTCTTGGTGACTGTGGGCCCTTCCTCCTCATCCCGAGGCTACTGAGGCCTCCACTACTGTCCAGAACATCAGATGTTAGCCAGGGCAGTGACTGGTGCCCTCAAGACCACCATAGCTACCTCCCCAGAGGCAGCCCACCCTGAGACTGTCCCCAGCCTCCTGCAACCTCACTCTACGTGCCCTGAGAGGGTACTCCCTTTCACTAGAGGCTGGGTAAGAACACAAAAAGGGGGCGTGGGTAGCTGGCAGAATCCTCTGGCAAGCTCGCAATAGATACCAGATATTCTACACAAAAGCTTTTAGGGAACCCTCTTTGTACCAGAGAGTTGGAGGGGTGGAGGCGTTGGGAAAACCTGCTTTGTCCTTTATTTGGCAAAGAGCCTATCATTTTAACCATCTCTTATCGGCTTATTACCGAGAGCCAAGGTGAGGCCAGATGAGGGAGGAAGTCCTCTGGGCCCAGTGCAGCCCCCAGCTGGGTGCAGATGTGCAGAAGGGCTAGTCCAGACTAGATCTTTTGTCACAGGGATGCCTTCACAACTTTAGGTCCTGAGGTTCTCTTCTCTTTAGAAAGATAAACACAGGGGTTAAGTTCTCCATCTATACAGGGAGGTATCTAGAGGAACCCCATCGCTGACTTGAAAATAAATAGGTTCCATATGTACGTCTTTTGTAAAATTTCCATGGAAGTACATAGAAAATCTGGCCACTCCTCACCGCTTCTTTCAAACTTCTTCAACTTCGTGGCCCCTGCCCTCCCAGGCTGGGCTGGCCCAGCCCGGAAAACATCCCAGTGCCTAACTTCAGCCTGAGCCTGTTGTCTGTCTGCGTGTTGAGTGAGCTGGTCGACTAGCAAGTCTTCTTAGAGTTAAAGGAGAGAGTGCTGGCCAAGGGCCAACACATTCTTGGCCCATCCGCATTGCTTTTTTGTGAATTCATTATGCCATCTGGCTGCCAATGGAACTCAAAACTTGGAAGGCAGAAAACAATGTTATCTGGGATTCACCGTGCCCAGCACCCGAAGTGCCAAATTCCAGGAGGACGAAAGCCCTAACCAATGACAACTCACCCTCCCCAGCTCCACCTCCTCCTAAGTCCAGTCAGGCCCAGGAGGCAGTGAAGGTCACAGAGCCTTACAACCTGCCAAGTCCGCAGCCCCTTTGAACCAAGGGTCTAGATCCCCCAGGTCTTAAAAAAGTGACCATTAACCTCCCGGCCAGCCCCAGAACTGAAGGGGATTGCTGACTCACAGTGGCCTGGAGTTGGGTCTCAAGGAGGGACTCTCGAGACGTCTGAGGGTAGAAGTACACACAGCGCCGACATGGAGGTACGACTGGAAGCACACGGGGCAGGGGGACGATGTGGCAGAAAACTTCTCCATTGGAATGTTTTGGAAAGAACACACAAATTCACGCAGACTGCTCTTCTGGACACGACTGAGGCTGGGGTGGGGGGAAAGTAGCAAAATAATCCAGAATTTCAATACTTTTGAATGTGCTTAGTGCTACTGCCTTGTGATGATATGATTCCCAGGGAGGACTGGGAACCTTATCTCTTGAGTTATTTGTATAATTTATTTAATTTAAATGCCACTCTCCTTTTGTTCATTTTGGTAATAAAGTGAATTGAAATGTGAACAAATGCATGTGTTTGGGTGGCTTTACAAAGAGGCACAACCGGCCGCCTCCGAGGTTAGCTGGCCTAGCTCTGCGTCATCCTGAGGGGATACAACAAGGAACGAGACTTCCCAGCTCCTCGCCAGGTTCTGGTTTTCTACTCCTGAGCAGGAATAAACTTCCATGAGCCAACCAAAGGATCCACACACCCAGGACCAGTTCCCAGAGCCAACTCTGTGATCTCTGTGTCTATAAGAGAAATCAAAGTCCCCTTGTCCCTTCTGCAGACCCACCACTCACTAACTCTTTCACGTTCATGAGCTGTCTATTAAGGGCCAACCCATCAATATTTAGCAAAACCTTATGATCTGAGTTCAGGGGGACACATAAAGTAATCCTACCCTTCCCTCCCCTGTTCGTGAGACAATAATAGGAGGGTAAGGCCACAGGACTCAAGTGTCCAACAAGCTGGGGTGACTCCCAGATTTGGGAGGAAATCCCACAGGAGGAAAGGTAAGGATTTGAGAAGAATCATAGAAAAACAAAGAGGAAAGGGGTGAAGGAGACAGAAATGGGATGAAGTGGGAAGGATGAAGGCCAGAGCAAAGGCAAAGCGAAGAGGGAAGGAAGATGAATGGTCGGTGGGACGGAGATACATGGGCACAAAGAGGCAGTTGGAGGCGGAGGATTTGCTGCAGAGGCATAGAACTCCATGAATTCCAAATAATAGTTACTAAGATAAACTAATCTTACTCTATCCTGCTATTCAGCTAGACTGCAAGATTTGGGTAAATTAGCAATGTGCATCTTTCCCATACATGTTTTAGTTTTATTTCTAATAATGCTACCTTGGCCTGAATCCCCCTAGAAGTGGGACCTAAGACAAAAGTCCAAGTGTAGGATATTTAGGTAATGATCTTAGGGAGCAGGAGTGATAAAAAAGGGAGACAGGGAAAGCCAACACAAGAGTGAATCACGGAGATGGCAGCCACCGCGGTGGGCAACTGGGGCTCCAGCCCACCAGCTTCCCAAGAGTCCTATGAAATGTAATCCACCCTGGAGATACAGCTAACCATCACTTCAATCTTCCATTGATCGAGGGTAGCCTCATGGCTATAACTGTCCAACAAGTACAGGCTGCACAGATATGAGTACAGAGTAGTTCTCAAGATGATCTGCCAATGTTGTGACACCAGTAAAGCCTCCTGAAGGGAAGAAGAGAGAAATGGGCATTGCTCCAGGGGCCATCAAGTAGACTGCTCAGGACCATCACCCCAACAGAGGCCTCGTAGGAGAGTTTTCAGTGGCACATATGTGGCATCTAAATCAGGTGCATTCCTCTACAAAACCCATTGCTACCTATAGTTGTATAACTACTAATACAACATGGCTTTTGTCCTATTTACAAGTAGTATTGAAACATCTGTAAGATGGCCAGCTCACCATTCTAAGCTGGAATGGGATACTGTTCAGATCAGGTGAATTCCTGAACATGTTCAAGAAGTAAGCTAATCACCCATCAGGGATGTTGTCAAAGGAGCCCCAGCTCTCGAAGGCAGATCATACAAGATGACACTAAGACTTCCTAACCCTAACACTAAATTGCATAACATGAAAGCAGATTCCTTTTTTATTATTATTTCAGATTAATACAAGGGTACCTATGATTAGAGTACCTGTTTGCATTTGTTAGGAGAAGTCTGGGTAGTAGCTGAGTCCTTCACCCAGGCCTGCCATGCACCCCTACATTGTATTGTGAGGTGAGAGCTTACTGAGCCTCTTCCCCCACTTCTGCTCCCCCTTCTTGAATTTAATGTGTTTTTCCTTTCACGTGGGCCCGTAGTTGTTCATCTACTAGTTTCAAATTAGTATTGAGTACATGGGATGCTTGTTTTTCCATTCTTGAGATACTTTACTAAGGAAAATGTTCCTCAGCTCCCTCCAGGTTAATACAAAAACTGCAAAGTCTCCATCTTATTTATGGGAAAGCAGATGGTTCAGAATTACATGAGCTACTAAGTACTTTCCAGACCCACCAGTATATGCTTTTCCTTCAAGAAAGATGTTTGTTAAAGAAAGAATTGTTTAAAAACCTTTTATTTGGAAATAATTTCAAACTAAGAGAAAGTTGCATAAGTAAAAATAATACAAGGAGCATCATATGTTCTTTACTCCAGTTCACTTAGTTTTTTATTATGTCTTATAGCATAACTGTGTACATTAATGTAATCTTGGGGTACAGTGTGCTGTTTTCATATACATTTTGAAATACTCTCATCAAACTGGTTAACATAACCTTCATGTCATTTTCTTAGTTATTGAGTTAAGACATTCATACTCTCCTTTTAGAAAGATTCACTTGTACCCTTGTAAGATAAACCATAGAGGTGACCCCACCAATCACCCTCCCTCTCCCATCCACCCCCCCTTACCTCCCCTCTCCCACCCCCTTCCCATATTCTAAGGCTATAATTAGGCTATGACATTCCCATAAAAGCTATGAATTAGTTTCTTTTTTTTTTTTGAGACGGAGCCTCAAGCTATCCCCCTGGGTAGAGTGCCATGGCATCACAGCTCACAGCAACCTCCAACTCCTGCGCTCAAGCAAGTCTCCTGCCTCCGCCTCCCAAGTATCTGGGACCACAGGCGCCCGCCACAACGCCCGGTCATTTTTTGGTTGCAGCCATCATTGTTGTTTGGCGGGCCTGGGCTAGGGATTTGAACCCGCCACCTTAGGTATATGTGGCTGGCGCCTTAGCCAATTGAACCACAGGCGCCGAGCCATGAATTAGTTTCAAAATAGGGCTGTGTACATTGGATACTTTTTCTTCCATTCTTGAGATACTTTGCTAAGAAGAACACTTTCTAATTCCATCCATATAAGTCAGTTCACTCATTGTTAATATTTTATCCTATTTGCCTCATCATTTACTCCCTCACTCTTTCTCTTTTTCTTTCTCTCTGGGGACATACTTAACTTTTTTTCTGAACCATCTAAGGATAAAGTCCATTAGTCCTAAGTCCACCAGTGTGTATTTCCTTAGATGGTCTCTTGCATAATCACAGTACAGCTACAACTTAATAAATGTGCATTGACACAATACTTTCATCTACCATCCATGTTCCACTTATTTCAGTTGATCTAATTAAGTCCTTTGTAGCACTTTTTCTCTCCAGCGCAGGATTCAATCTAAGGTCAAGCATTGAATTTAGTTGTATTTCTTTAGCCTCTTTTAACCTAGAACATTTCCACAACTTGTCTTTGTCTTTTTCAACATCGACATTTTTTAAGAATATGGTTCACCTACCCTTTTTGTTAGTATTTTTTATT
>CAUYQV010108448.1:0-15401 GCA_963574575.1 Galagoides demidoff
TTTTATTGTTTCATGCCTTAAATTTAAGTCCTTTATCCATCTTGAATCAATTTTTGTGAGTGGAGAAAGGCGTGGGTCCAGTTTCCGTCTTTTACATGTGGATATCCACTTCTCCCAGCACCATTTATTGAATAGGGAGTCTTTCTCCCAAGGTATGTTCTTGTCTGGTTTATCAAAGATTAGGTGGTTGTAAGATGTTAGTTTCATTTCCTGGTTTTCTATTCGATTCCAAATGTCTATGTCTCTATTTTTGTGCCAGTATCATGCTGTCTTGACCACTATGGCTTTGTAGTACAGCCTAAAATGCAAAATCATTTTTTCCAAATCTTGAAAGTACTATGTTGGTATTTTAATAGGGATGACATTGAATTAGTAGAACACTTTGGAAAGTATAGACATTTTAACAATGTTGATTCTTCCCAGCCATGAGCATGGTATGTTCTTCCATTTGTTAATATCTTCTGCTATTTCCTTTCTTGGGTTTCATAATTTTCTTTATAGAGGTCCTTCACTTCCTTTGTTAGGTATATTCCTAGGTATTTCATTTTCTTTGAGGCTATGGTTAAGGGAGTTGGGTCTTTAATTAGCCTCTCATCTCCACTGTTATTGATGTATACGAAGGCAACTGAGGTGCGGACATTGCTTTGTATCCTGAGACATTACTGTATTTATTGATGACTTCCAGGAGTCTTGTGGTTGAGTTTTTGGGTTTCTCTAAGTATCATATCATCAGCAAAGAGGGAGAGTTTGACCTCCTTGGCTTCCATTTGGATGCCCTTTGTTTCCTTCTCTTGCCTAATTGTATTGTCTAGAACTTCCAGTACTATGTTGAATAGTAATGCTGACAGAGGACAACCTTGTCTGGTTCCAGTTCTAAGAGGAAAAGCTTTCAGTTTTACTCCATTGAGTAAAATATTAGCTGTGGGTTTGTCATAGATAGCTTCTATCAGTTTCAGAAATGTTCCACATATGCCTACACTCTTCAGTGTTCTAATTAGAAAAGAATGCTGGATTTTATCAAATACTTTTTCTGCATCTATTGAGAGAATCATTTGGTCTTTGTTTTTGCTTCTGTTAATATGGTGGATAATGTTTATGGACTTGTGTATGTTAAACCAGCCTTGCATACCTGGGATGAAACCTACTTGATCATGATGTATGATTTTTTTGATGATAAGCTGTAATCTATTGGCTACAATTTTGTTGAGAATTTTTGCATCTGTATTCATTAGTGAAATTGGTCTGAAATTCTCCTTTTTAGTTGGGTCTTTTCCTGGTTTTGGTATCAGGGTGATGTTTGCTTCACAGAACGTGCTGGGGGAAAATTCCTTCCTCCTCAATTTTTTGGAGTAATTTCTGCATTATTGGAATAAACTCTTTCTTGAAGGTTTGATAGAATTATGGTATGAAGCCATCCAAACCAGGGCATTATTTTATTGGAAGATTTTTTTATTGTTTCTTTAATCTCGTGCTTGAAATTGGTCTGTTCAGGAGCTCTATTTCTTCCTGGCTAAGTCTAGGGAGAGGTATGATTCCAAATATTGATCCATTGCCTTCACATTGTCAAATTTCTGAGCATAGAGTTTCTGGCAGTATTCACAGATGATCTCTTGTATATCTGTGGCATCAGTTGTTATTTCCCTTTTATCATTTCTGATTGAGGTTACTAGAGATTTTACTTTTTCATTTCTAGTTAATCTGGCCAAAGGTTTATCTATTTTATTTATTTTTTCAAAAAAACAACTCCTTGTTTCATTAATTTTCTGAATGATTCTTTTGTTTTCAATTTCATTGATCTCTGATTTAATTTTGGATATTTCTATTCTTCTGCTGGGTTTAGGCTTAGATTGTTCTTCTTTTTCCAATTCCATCAGATGGCTTGTGAGTTTGTTGATGAGCTGTCTTTCTGTTTTTTGAATGTAGGCCTCTAAAGTGATAAATTTTCCTCTCAAAATTGCTTTTGTAGTATCCCACAGGTTTTTGTAGCTTGTGTCTTCATTGTTGTTATTTTCAAGGAAGATAATGATTTCCTCTTTTATTTATTCCTCCATGCAACAACAGAAGGTTGTTTAATTTCTATGCCTTTGTGTAGGGTTGAACATTTTTGTTGGCATTGAGTTCCTTGTGTTCTGAAAAGATACAAGATAAAATTTCAATTCTTTTGATTCTGTTGAGGTTTGTTTTGTGTCCTAGGATATGATCAACTTTGAAGAATGTTCCATGCACTGATGAGAAAAATTTATATTCTTTACATTTGGGATGAAGTGTTCTATATGATCTATAGAACTATATGTGTTCTATCAAGCACAGTTGTTCTAGGGTGTCATTTAAGTTTCTTATATCTTTGTTTAATTTCTGTTTAGAGGATCCTCTTATGTAAGAGGAGTGTTAAAGTCCCCTGTTATTATGGTATTATAGGAACATATTGCTCAGACTGAATAAGGTCTATTTCAAGAAACTGGGAGCATTTAAATTGGGTGCATAAATATTTAGAATTGAAATATCTTCTTGTTGTATGTTTCCTTTGACCAATATAAAGTGACCATCTTTGTCTTTTTTGACTTTAGTTGCTTTAGATCGACATGTATCTGAAAATAAGATTGCAACTCCTCTTTTCTTCTGAATTCTGTTTGCCTGAAAAATTGTCTTCCAACCCTTAACTTTGTTTTAGTTTGTCATTTGAAGCTAGGTGTGTTTCCTGCAGACAGCAAATGGATGGTTTGTATTTTTTAACCTAGTCAGCCAATCTATGCCTCTTCAGGGAGGAATTCAAGTCATTAACATTTATTGAGATAATTGATAAGTGTGATAGTGTTCTATTCATCTTATTTTGTAAGAGTCCATTGCTTAGTTTTATCTTTTGCATGATTGTGGAAGATAGGTTCTGTCCTTTAATTTCTGAGTTCTTACTTTGCTCTTGGTCCATTGTGATGGTCAGCGCATAGAACGGGTTGAAGTATTTCCTGTAGAACTGGTCTTGTGGCGAATTTCTTCAATGTTTGTATATCAGTAAATTATTTGATTTCTCTGTTAATTTTAAAGCTTAGCTTAGTAGGTTATAGAATTCTGGGCTAGAAATTGTTCTATTTAAGTAGACTAAAAGTAGATGACAATTGTCTTGTTGCTTGGAAAGTTTCATTAGAGAAGTCTGCAATCACCCTGATGGATTTGCCCTGTAAGTCAACTGGCACTTACTCCTAGTGGCTTGAAGAATCTTTTCTTTTGTCTTGACTTTGGACAGGTTCATGACATTATGTCTTGGAGAAGCTCGGTTAGAGTTCAGGCAACCTGGGGTCCAATATCCCTCCAAAAGGAGTATGTCAGAATCTTTGGTGATATTTAGGAAATTTTCGTTTATAATATTCTCTAGTATGGCTTCCATTCTCCTGGGGCATTCTTCTTCCCATCTGGAATACCTATAACTCAAATGTTTAAACACTTCATAAAGTCCCATAATTTGTCAGTGAATGTTCTGCTTTCTCTCTCATCTTTTCTGTCTCTCTAACTATCTGAGATATCTCAAGAACTTTGTCTTCTACTTCTGAGATTCTTTCTTCTGCATAGTCTAATCTGTTGTTGATACTTTTGTATTGCATCTTTAAGTTCCTTAATTGACTGCTTCAGTTCCTTCAGCTCCGCTATATCCTTTCTATATTCTCATATCATTCATCTCTTATTTGATTCTATTTTTGGATTTTCTTTTGGTTATTTTCCACTTTAGCAGCAGTTTCCTTCATTGTTTCCATCATCTGTATTCTAAATTCCCTTTCTGTCATTTCTAACATTTCTTTATAGGTGGGATCCTCTGCAGTACCTACCTTACGGTCCCTTGGGTGGGGGTGGGGGGCTCTGGACTGGTTTTTCATGTTGCCAGGATTTTTCTGCTGATTCTTCCTCATGAGTGATTTCTTTCATCTGTTTCCTTGCCCTAATTTTCCTTTCACTTCCTCTTGCTCTTTAAGTTACCATGCCTCTGGACTAGGGTTTCAATGAGTCCTTTTAGTATAGGACCAGAAGGATGAGAAGAGTAAAGAGCAAGAAGGGAAAAAAGAAAGAAAAAAAGTAGGAAAGAAAAAGAGACAGGAGAGGAGGTGGGTAAAAGAAAATATTGACAAAAAGAAGAGAGGCACAGAAAGAGGGAGATAGGAGCAATATAGGTGTACAGTAGGATACTTTGACCCAACTTAAAAAAACCCCCAACCACTGGGGGTGCCAGGTTGGGTGGTTCCCTTGAGGTCAGCAGCTCTTTGCTAGCCTGTTTGGACACAATACCCCACCTCCACCAAGTAGGCAGGAAAGACAAAAATGCTATTAATCAAACCAAAACAAGCAAACAGAAAACTTTATGGGATAAAATTGGGTGAAAAACCAAATCATAGAGACACTAGCAAAAATGAAGTTCTAATTGTTAAAAAAGGCAACAATGAAAAATTATATTTAAACTAGAAAAATGAAGAAAGAAAAGAAAAGAAAAATCTATAGGGAAAATGTTGAAAAAAAAAAACCAAACACAAAACAGTATATATATCTTGCTAATATTGTCTGGGCAACAGGTGATCTTCTAGGGTATGAGATGTTAATCACAATGCTGATATGCCGGTATGAGATGGAGACTGGAGGTCTCTGGTGATTTCTCAAACCCCACAGGGTAGAGAGCCTACATTTGTCCTTAGCCTGCTTAAAAGTCACTTTAAATTGCTAACCTTGGCTAAGCAGAAGCTTTCCCAGGAAAGCATTTATCACTGAGATCACTCCTAAAGTGGCTATCCACTTACTCAGTGTGCCAAAACAGGTCTCCCTCTATGGTTCTGAGGGCCAAGCTTTAAGGCATCTCAGATCCCGCCTTTAGGTTGCTCTAGATTACTCACTCCAACTGATCCTTGCTCTTCCACCCTGAGAGCTGAGCTTGCTGGGTCACTTCTCTCACAATGGCTCTGAGCGGACCAAAGCCAAACACTATTAGCTCTGTCTTTCTCAGTGGCTCAGTCTGGGGCCATAGACAACGTTTAATGTCTTCTGCTCTCTTGCCCAAGATCTTCCAAGGTATTTCAACAGAGTGACAAGTCCAAAAAAAAAAAGCTCACAGGTAAAGCCTTTCCAGTTTACAATCTCACTGCTGCTGTACTTACAACTGCTGATGGGACTAGACAGAATGAACACATGCAAACACTTGCCAGTTCTCCACTGCTTTTGTCCTCCTCATGGGGTCCAGAAGTATCTCTCTGACTTCCTGCATCCCCAAAGGGATGTTTCTGGGCAGATCTCACCAGCCAGAGATGTCTGGAGTCTTCTCTCCCCAGATTCACCGGGCCCAGTTGCAAGGAAGCTGTTACTCAACTGCCATCTTGCTTCTCCCCCTTTTTCTTCTTTTTGACACAATTTGACAAGTAAGTTTGAGAATTAATCATCTTCTCATAATTAGTTTTAATGTATAGCAATTTCCACATTGCTGATTTCATTTTGACAGTGTAGTAAACTTAAGAAGAGTTTGTGAGCCCTCTATTCACTTAGTTTTGAGACTCTCAGCATGTTGTTAAGCTTCTTTAAAATTTCAGGGCATTTTTAATATAGAAAATTTAGAAAATAATTTCTATCATTTACATTAAAATTAGAAACATTATACATAGTACCTGTATGAAATTATCCAATGTTTAATAAGTGGAAGTGTTATAATTATTAATGTAATTTAATTGTATGATAAAATGTTTATTGCTATGAATTTTAATTTTTTTCATGTAGATAAATTCATAATTAGGAATAATATTTATTTGTTAGGCTAAGCATATTTGGCTGTAGTTCAGCGCTTTGGGTAGAATGTCCCCTGAGATGTTGTATTTGCTTTGGAATATTAAAAATGCTCAACTTTTAGAAAGTAATATTTTTAATAGCTCAAGCAGCTAGGGCACCAGCCACATACATTGGAGCTGGCAAGTTTGACTCTAGCCTGGGCCCACCAAACAACAATGACAACTACAACCAAAAAATAGCTGGGTGTCGGGGTGAGCACCTGTAGCTCCTGCTACTTGGGAGGCTGAGGCAAGAGAATCGCTTAAGCCCAAGAGTTGGAGGTTGCTGTGAGCTGTGACACCACAGCACTCTACTGAGGGTGACAGCTTGCGAATCTGTCTCAAAAAAAAATGTAAGTAATATTTTCATAATCATATTGGGCTGCATAACAAGGTATTTGAGCCAAGAATGGGAGAGGAAAATAGTAGAGAAAACAAAAATAAATAAATTACTAAAGAGGAGTTTGGAAAAAAATATAATGCTAAGCAGAACCTACATGTAGAGAGACAGGGGATTCCAAAAATGAATGCAAGAGTGTTTATTTAATAAATCTCCTAGCCACTTATTGAGGTCTATAACCTTGAGGAAGAAGCTCCCAATATTCTAATTTTTGCTAATCAATGGGTTCATTTAAGGGTGAGAATTTTTCCTTAATGTTTTAAAAGTCAACAAAGAATGTGTTATACAGAATCCTGATATAAGTCTATCTGTGAGTAATTGACAATAATAGCTAATAAATATATATGCTTTAAATTTTCTTTTTTAAAGTGTTTTTGTTACATAAACTGTCAAATGGAAATAAGGTAGAATAATACCTTCAGGTACCCATCATACTTATTATCTTGCAGCCAGTTTTTTTATTCATGCACTCACCCATTTAATTTTCTTGGATTATTTTAGAGAAAATCTCATATCATATCCTATCATTTCAACTATAAATATTTCAGTATGTATCTCTGAAAAATAAGAAATATTATTTTTAACATAACTATGATACAGTTGTATTATTTTACCTGAAATCAAATTGACTGCAATTCTCTAATATTACCAAATATCTCTTCAGTGTTCAAATTTCTCAAAGCAGATATGAAAGACAAAAGGAGGGAAAAAAATTATGAGCATTAGTACAAACTTTATGGGAAATAGTATGGCTATTTTTCACAAAACTAATAGTAGACATACCATTTGATCTAGCAATCTCACTATGGGGTAACTACCCAAAGGAAAAAGAGTCATTATATGAAAAAGATATCTATATCTGAATGTTTGACATAGGACAATTCATGATTGAAGAGATATAGAACCAACCTAAGTGCCCACTAGCTAGTGAGTGGATAAAGAAAATTAAATGAAATGGTAACATATATCTGTATCTACATATATATGTTGTGTGTGTGTGTTTGACAATTAAGTTTTCAAACTTGTCAAAATAGGCTTATGTTTGCAGCATTGTATGGACAACTGGTACAGTTTCATAACCTTGATATATCAGTGTCTTACAGTTGTATTTGTGTTGATATGTGGCAGTGTCTTCCTGAGTGGTATTCATTATTATTGTTGTCACGTGTTTTTGTGTGCTGTGTTGAAAATGTCAGACCTTGAATTAGAGCAACAAACAAACATTACAGGTCTTGTGTGATTTGGCAAGAGTGGAAGTGAAATCAGGAAAATGTTAGTACAAGTTTGTGAAGATAATGCCATGATGAAAATGGCAGTGTATAAATGGATTCCTAGGGGAGAGAAAATATCACTGATGAAGAGACGTCAGTCAGGGTGGTCAATAATGAGGAGAACAGACAAAAACATTGCAAAAATTCATTGAATTGTGTATCAAAATAATTGACTTACTATGAAAAGCAGAGTAGACCAAGTAAATGGAGAAACAGGAAAATTTTAACTGAAAATCTTGGCATAAGAAAGGTGTATGCAAAAAATGGTGCTGACAGAGCTCCCCAGTGAACAAAAGCAAAGAGCCTACAACACAGTATACCAGGGAGTTTTTAGTCAGTAAGCAAATAACTATATTGGAACACCCTCCCTACTCCCCTCCTCTGGCCCCCAGTGATGTTTTTCTTTACTCAAACATAAAGGAACCATTGAAAGGAAGACATTCTGATGACAATCAGGACATCAAAGGTAATAGGATGACAGCTTTGATGGCCACTTAAGCCAAATAATTTCAAAATTGTTTTGAAGGGTGGACTAAAAACTTATTAAATTATGTACTTTATGTATAGTTTATTGGATATCAAATGTAGCCCAATGAAGTTCCAAAAATAAAGAAAATTTGTCTTTACAAATGCCAAGTTTTCCCCTGTTTAGTTCAATCTATTTATCCTCCCTCAATATATAACCATTTTAAAATTTGATATTTTATACACAATTATATTTTATACATAATTATATATTCTGAGTCATGTAGATTTACTCCTCATTCCTTTTTGTCAGCTGCATAGTTTTCCATTGTGTGAATATAACAGGTTTAACTATCCAATATTAATATTTTTTCAGTTATTTTCAGAGTTTTAATTTTAATAAAGTAATAATAAAAAAGAATGCTATAATGAGTTGTCTTGATTATTATTTTTATGCTTTGGGGGGGTGTATATTTAAAACATGTTCCTAGCTGTGATACTTCTGAGTAAAAGGGAAAATGCAACATAAATTTTCTAGTAGTTTGTCAAATTCTCTTTCTTTCATAGGGATTATAATGTTTAGCATTCCCACTATCAACATATGAAGCATCTGTTTTTCCACAGCCTGACCAACAGGGTTTATTGGCCAATGACTGGATCTAACTAGCTGAAAGATGAGAAATTGTGTCTTACTTATTTGACTATGTGATTAGACACAAGTTCAATAACTGGATGATTTGGCAAAAATAGAACACTCATATTATTGCTGTCATACACCCAAAACTTAATAATTCGTCATAATAGCCTTAAATTAACAAGTGATAGGTGTTATGGGCTGAATCGTGTCTTCCCTCTCCCCCAAATCCATATTTTGGAGTCTCGATGCCCATTACCTCAGAATGTAACTGTATTTGCACACAGGGCCTTTCAGGAGGGAGTTAAGGTTATAAAAGGTCATGTGGGTGTTCCCTAATTCACATCACTGTCTTTGGAGATAGGACCTTCAAAGAGGTAACTGAGTTAAAATCAGATCAGTAGTGTGGAGCCCTAATCCTACATGACTAATGTTTTTACCAGAAGAGAAACAGAAAGGATTTGCATGCACAAAGTAAAAGCCTGATGAGAGTGTGGAAGTTTGCAAACCAAAGACAGAGGGCTTAGAGGAAACCTGAACTACTGACACCTTGCTCTCAGACTCTCAGCCTCGAGAACTGTGATAAAATATATTTTTATTGTTTAAGCCATCTGGTGTGTGATATTTTGTTATGACAGCTCTGACAAACTAATACAGCAGATGTAGTTAATGCTTAAATCCGGGAGAAGCAGACTATTTTCCAATAAAAAATGGTAGTTAATACCAATTAGCAAAGGACTCATAGATACCTTAATTCAGAAAATGGAGCAAAAATGTTGGTATTTTAACAAGGGAGAAGGAAATAAGCTATTGATTACTTCTAACCCAGTCATTCTCAAAGTGTGGGGTAGGTATCTCTGGAAACTTATTAACTTATTAGAAATGTATGCCTTGGATCCCACTCCAGGAAAACAAAATCAGAAACCCTGGTGGTGTCCTCTAGCAGTCTGTATTTTACTAAATCTTGCAAAAGATCCCAATGTACATGAAGGTTTGGCAACCACTGTCCTAATCCACCTCCACCAGCCACCATCATAATCCATAGACCTCAAAAACAGATTTTCTTGTGTGACTGCTCCTCCCTGTCCAACATAGTTCAATAAATGCCCATAACCAACATGATTATCACTATGATCTTATTTCAGATCTTATTTCAGAGGTAGTGGTCAAATGCTCTTGGGTTAGGACTGGATTTTATAGCCTATGTTTAAATCCCCGTTTTGCCATTTGTTCACTCTGTGTACAAGGAAAAAATTTTTAGTCTCCTCATCTATGTAAAATGGATAGTAATAAGATCTAACGCAGTCTTACTAGAGAATCAAAATTAGTTGATAACTATGAGGTCTGAGGATGAAGTTGTTGAATTCATTCTAGAAAAAATGCTGCAGAACTTATTGCTGAATACCACTGATGTCACTTTTGAAATATTCCCCTGGGAAGCTAGTTTACCCTTCAAAGCAATTTTGAAATTCTTTTTCCTAAGTGGCCATCAGAGCTGGTGTCATATTACTTTCTGTCTTGAATGTCATCAAAATGTCTTCCTTTCAATATTTCTTTTGTGTTTGAGTAAAGAAAAAAGTCATGGGTGCCAGAGCAGGTGAATAGGGAGGTTGTTCCAATATGGGCTTTTACTGGCAAAAAATCTCCCTCACATACAGTGTCTTGTAAGCTCTTTGCTTTTGTTCATGGGCGAATTCTGTCAGGGCCATTTTCACTCACATCTTTCTCATGCCAAGATTTTCGGTTAAGATTTTCCTAACTGGCTAGGTGCAATTGTTCACACCTATAATCCTTGAACTCTGGGAGGTCACGGTGGATGGATTGCATGAGCTCAGGAGTTCAAGACCACCCTGAGCAAGAGCAAGACCCTGTCTCTAAAAGTAACTGGGCCTTGTGGCAGGGGCCTATATACCCAGCTCCTTGAGAGGTTGAGGCAAGAGGATCACTTTAGCCCAAGAGTTTGAGTTTGCTGTGAGCTATGATGCCACAGCTCTCTACCTAGGGCAACAGGGTAAGAATCTTTCTCAAAAACAAACAAAAAAACCCAAACAAATATTTTCCCTAACTCTTTCTTTATCAATTTTTATTTGGTCTGCTATGCTTCTTATAGTTAGCCAATAATTTTGAAGTACAATTTGGTGAATTTTTGAAATAGCATAATTAGTTCTGCTTGTTACTGCTCTCCTTGACCTTTCTTCATCAGTGACACTGTCTCTCCCCTTAGATAAGCATTTAATCCATTTACACTACTATTTTCTTCATGGCATGTGTCACCATAAACTTGGACTAACATACTTCTGATTTCACTTTCACCCTTGCCAAGTTTAACAAGAAGTTAATGTTTATTTATTACCCTAATCCAAGCTCTAACATTCTCACAATGGTACACAAAAACACAACAATAATGAATGCCATTCAGCAAGACACTGCCACATGTCAACACAAACACAACTGTGAGACACTGATATACCAAGTTTAAGAAACGTTGGTTTGTATGGTGCTACCAATGTAAACACACAGTGGTAAGTTCATGAACTTAATTGTCAGACCACATGTAAGTTGCTTAGAACAGAGCCCAGTGTACAGTAAATGGCTAACATATATTAGCTATTACTAGTTGTATTATATTATTATACCTTCTTCATCACTCACATATTCCATTTCATTTTTTTTTCCTCCAATAATACTGGACTACTCATGGTTACCCTGCCTAAACTATTCTTTTTATGTGTGTTTTCTAGTTTTGGTTATTTTTTCCCTTGGTAGTAGGGGTTTGCTCTTATTCAGGGCTGGAGGACAGCAGCAGAATCACAGCTCACTGCAGCCTCAAACTCTTATGCTCAAGCAATACTACTGCCTCAGTCTCCCAAACAAGAAACTGAGATTATAGGTACATACTACCATGCCCAATCAACTACTTTTTTTATTCCTCTCTCTCTCTTTCTTCTTCTTTCCTTGTCTTTTCTCTTTTTTTTTTTAAGACAGAATCTGAGATTTAAGAAACAAATAATGTTAAAGGAAAAGAGAGACAGGGTCTCACTATGTTGCCCAGACTGATCTTACCTCCTGAGCTCAAGTGATCCTCCGGCCTCAGCCTCTTGTGTAGCTGGAATGACATATGTGAGCCACTGCACCCGGCTGTTCATTCTGTGCCTTTATTTGTATTTTTTCTACTACCTCAAATGCTATGCTCATGTCCTTTGTTGTCTAGATAATGTTTATTTATTTTTCAACAAAACCCAAGTATAACCATTCTTTGTTTTATTGTGATTCACTTTTTATTGCACTTCATGGATACTGTGTTTTTACAAACTGAAGGTTTGTGACAATGCTGCATCAAGCAAGTATGTCAGAATATTTTTTCAAAAAGCGTGTCTCTATGTCACATTTTGGTAATTCTCACAATATTTAAACTTTTTCATTATTATCACATATGTTATTGTGATCTGTGATCAGCATTTTTTTTTTTTTTGACAGAGTCATTCTGTTGCTCAGGCTATAGTGCATTGGTGTCAGACGAGCTTACAGTAAGCTCACAGTCCTGGGTTCCAGTGATCCTCCTGCCTCAGCCTCCTGAGTAGCTGGGATTAATGGCACCCACCATTTCACCCAGCTAAGTTTTCTAATTTTAGTAGTGACAGTGTCTCCCTCTTGTTCTAGCTGTTCAAACTCCTGAGCTCAAGTGATCCTCCTACCCCACCTTCTCAGAATGCTAGGATTACAAGCATGAGCCACCACTCCAGGCCATGATGACTGGTTTTTGATGTTACTATTTTAATTGTTTTGGGGTCCAGTGGATAGTAAACTTTGTAAATGTAGTATGTATTCTGAATTTTTTTTTTTTTGGTTGCTTTCTTCTTTTATTGGGAAGCAGACACAGGGTGGGAAACAGGACAATGCCAGGTGAGAGTCAGGACAATAGTAGCGAGAGTCAGAGATGCCACCACAGCTAGGCCTCCATCCAGTGCCACAGAGGTACAGGTAGGAGAGTTCCATCATGGTCACTAGCCCTTCCCAGGAAGATCAGTGGCCTCATGGTGACATCTGCTTCTTCTGTCACATGCCTGTGATTGCCAGAAGTAGGCCTGAACCGTGGGCTCCTGACATGGCACTTTCTCCCAAATTAGCCTGAAATGCTACAGTCATCCTTGTCACAGCAGTCACAGATGTCAGCAGTGCCTTCCACAGGGAACCATTTATTGCAGGTGTCCCCAGACTACAACCCGCAGGCCACATGCAGCCCACCTAGAACATTTATCCGGCCTGCGGGGTGTTTTTGCCACCACTGCCTATCCTGCTTAGCAGCCGACTTGTCCTGGGGCCCACAGTCTGGCCCTCCAATGGTCTGAAGGACAGTGAACTGGCCCCCTGTTTAAAAAGTTTGAGGACCCCTGTTGGAAGACATGCTGAAGGAACAGGCTTTGTTGACTTGGTCCAGGTCTTGGTCAGCCAGAGCGACCTTCGGATGACAGGTGATACATATCACATTTCTAGAGTCATTGGCAGTGTGGAATACATCCACTATAAACTGGAGAGGGTCTGGCCTGGGCCTGGGGGCTTTGAAGGCAGAAGAGGAATCTGAGAGACCATCAGGGAGACAACCATGGAAGTCCATGATGGTGTGGTAAGGCGATGAATTCTGGTCTGGTGCCAGTGTAACCACACAGTGATTCATGATCAGCCACAATGGCACATGGTTGCCAGTGTGAATCTCCACCTGGAGGTGGGCTATATCTCCCAGATGGAACGTCAGGGACTTCTTTTCAACACTCCAGTTCTCCTCCATCAGGCACAGAGAGAGAGGCAGCTTCTCCTCCGAGAACACTGTGGTCCTTAAGGGCACCCAGGTGGGTAGGATCACCTGACTGCTCACATTGTCCTGTCATTGCCCTGTCTGGGATAATGGCATTCAACTGGAACCATGGCACAACTGGTCCTCAGGATGGACAGGTTCCCCATGTGGTGGGTATCATGGAGCAGGAAGGTGCTATACACCAGGGAGTCGCTGTCACTGTAAGCTGTTGCCACACTCATGTGACCCAACCAGCTGTTTTACCCTCACTCTCCCTTCCTCAAGCCTTACTATTCCCTGAGACACAACAAATTGAAATTAGGCCACATATTAACCCTACAATAGCCTCTAAGTATTCAAGGGATAGGAAGAGTTGGACATCTCTCCCTTTTTATTTTATTTTATTTAATTTATTTTTTTGAGATAGAGCCTCAAGCTGTCACCCTGGGTAGAGTGCTGTAGCATCACAACTCACAGCAACCTCCAAGTCCTGGGCTCAAGCAATTCTCCTGTCTCCACCTCCCAAGTAGCTGGGACTAAGGTGCCCACCACAACATCCAGCTATATTTCTTTCTTTCTGTCTTTCTTTTTGATTGCAGCGATCATAGTTGTTTGGTGGGCCCAGGCTGGATTTGAACCTGCCAGCTCAGGCACTGGCCACAGGTGCTGAGCCTTCTCCCTTTTCATTAGAAGCTAGAAATGATTAAGCTTAGCGAGGAGGCGTGTTGCAATATAGGCCAAAAGCTAAGCCTCTTGAGCCAAACAATTAGTCACTCATTGTGAATGCAAGGAAACATTCTTAAAGAAAAATAACTGTGCTGCTCCACTGAACACACAAATGATAAGAAAGTGAAACAGTCTTATTGCTGATAAGGCGAAAGTTTGAGTGTTCTGATTAGAAGATCAACCAGCCACATTTTCTAAAGCCAAAGCTTCATTCAGGGCAAGATCCTAGCTCTTCTCAATTCTAAGAAGGCTAAGAGAGGTAAGAAAGCTGCAAAATAAGTTAGAAACTAGCACAGGGGGACTCAAGGTGGTTTAAGGAAAGACGCCACCAACATAAAAGCGCCAGGCCAAGCAGCAAGTGCCAAAGTAGAAGCTGCAGCAAGTGATCTCTCAGACCACTGATGCAGTTGTCTGCATTAAACAACAGATTTTCCCTGCAGACCAGTGGGCCTTCTATTGGAAGAAGATGCCATCAAGGATTTACATAGCTGGAGAGGCAAAGTCAACGTCTGGCTTCAAAGCTCCAAAGGACAGGTTGACACTTTTGTTAGGGATCTAATGGTGCTCATTGACCATCCCAAATGACCTAGGGCTCTTAAGAATTATGCTGAACCTACGATGCCTGTGCCCTGTAAATGGAGCAAAGCGTGGATGACAGCATATCTATTTACAGCATGGTTTACTGAATATTTCAAGCCCTTTACTGAGACTGGGTGCACAGAAAACAAATGATTACTTTCAAAATATGACAGCTCATTGTCAATGTACTTTGTTACTGGAGAGGTCTAATGAAGATGCACAGGAGAGTAATGCTGTTCCGTGGTTGTAACATAATGTATCCTCTGCAACCTGTGTATCAAGGAGTAATTTTGGCTTTTTAGTCCTATCAGTTAAGAAATACATTTTGAAGGGGGAGGGAGAATGAGTGGAGGGAGGGGGATTGGAGGGACCATTTTTGACGTTTATCTTATAGGGGTGCAAGTGAAACTCAGAATCTGGAAAGGGTCTCGAGGGAAGCAAAGAAGAGTTCATGAGCCGCGGAATGCATGCAGCCCTTAGAAAGAAGAAATAGAAAGGAAATCAGATTATCCCGTTTAGCCTCCAAAGGAAACAGCGTGCCAACATCGTCATTTTATCTCATGTGTAGGTGTTCACATCTTTGCCAACACTGTATTACAAAATCTTTATGTGTCCGTTAAGAAGCTTTACAATGTGTAATTTTAATTTGGATCATTTCATGTATGTCACAGCCATTTCCACTTTCTCTTCTATAATCCATTTGAATAATTTGCCTAAGTTTTCTTTGTATATAGCTAAGTAGAAAAGC
>CAUYQV010108449.1:0-17841 GCA_963574575.1 Galagoides demidoff
GATGGATGGATGGATGGATGGATGGATAGATAGACAGACAGACAGATGATAGGACATCTGGATGACAGATACATGGGGAGATTTCTTATGGGAATTGGCTCATGCGATTGTGGAGGCCAAGAAGTCCCGGGATCTGCTGTCTGCAACCCTGGGAACAGGACAGCAGGGGGGTGGGGGTGGCTCAGTCTGAGTCTGAAGGCCTGAGAACCAGAGAGCACTGGATATGTCCAGAGTCTAAAAGCCCAAGAACCAGAAGCTCTGGTGAGGCCCAATGCAGAAAAAGATGGGTGTCCCAGCCCAAGAATTTCCCAGAGAGAATCTGTCCTTCCCCTGCCTCTCTGTCCCACCTGAGCCTTCAGCAGGTGCGAGGACACCACCCACGTTGGCAAGTGTGGGTCTTCCATACTTCCATGATCCTCCAGTTCCAAACCTGATTTATGGAATTGCCCCCACAGATACAGCCAGAAATGACGTCTTCACCACAGTCGGGGCATCTCTGACCCGGTCAAGTGGACACAGGACAGAAATCGTCACAGATTGCCTTCCCTGTGGGCTGGGGTCCCAGCTTAGGACTCTGTTCTTGGAGCTCTGGTTGCCAGGAAGGGGGAAGTGGAGAGAGAAGAGAGAGCAGGTGGGATCCGTACCTGTTTGCACTTGGATAATGCAGCGGGCTGTGTGCGGAGGCAGGAGTGCCAGCGAGGGCTGTTTGTTCTGGGAATGGTTAATCCTTGTGCAAATTTATATCTGAATCTTTAATGCACCTATGTCAATGAAGAGTCAGCAGCCTGCTGGGCTCAGCTGGGTCTGAGCTGCAGAGTTCTTAACCCAAGCTTGAGGAGCTCCGAGGGGTCTGCCGCCCCACAGACACCTCCGGGAAGATGGCCCGGGCTGGGCACAGGGAGGGAGCACAGCTCTGAAAAGCCAACCTTTGTAACGGTTAGGCTGACCAGGGTCCGTCTCTCCCTCACTGTGTACAGACATCACACCACACAGCTCTGTGCAGAAGCCTTGCTCTGTTGCCTTCACAAGTATCTGTTTTTAAAATAAGTTCTGGCGTTGTCCTGCAGTTGGGTAATCTTGAGCCAACTTAAAACAGTGCAGACTGTGGTGACAATTAAACAAACACTGACATTCAGGGGGAATAGCCTGAAGATGAGTTGGGCCTAGCGGAGGCAGCCCCAGGCCCAAGCCCACCATGGCCACAACTCTCTCCTCTCACTGGACAGGATCCTCTGTGGGGTCCCCTCCGATGCTGGTAAATGTCTCATGACCAACTCTCCAGGAGAAAGAGCCAGCTCTGAGGCGTTTGCTAATTCCTGTGGTGTAAATACTCCTGCCTGGGTTCAAGCTATTTGCACATAAGCCCAAATCTGTGCAGGGCGGCACCAGCACACCACCAAGCCAGGCCAGCTTTTGTCTTGCTCTGAGTTTTATTTTCTTTTCTGCTGAGCTGTAAGCAGAAGAAATAGAAAACTTGGAAGGAAAACCAGAGTCTTTCACCAGAGAAATAATAAACAAGCAGCTAAAACCTTTGTCTGCCAGTAAAAAATGCTTGAGACCATTTGCAAAGAGAGAAGAGAAAAAAAACAATCTGGGAGCCCCAAATGCCCCAGCCCAAGGCAGCAGGGCTGAGGGGGCTCCGGTGGGGCTGGGCCCAGGCATGGCATAAGGAGACATTTCTGCAGGAGGGGCCAGAGCTGGTGACCAGAACAGTGGGAGCTCAGTCTCCTCATCTATAAAATGGGTCGGTATTGCATCCCCTTCAGAGAGCTGCCAGAATTAATGAGCAGATGGCTTCAAATGCTTGGCACCATGCCTGGCACTCAGTATGCCCCCTCTCAGTGGGGACCTAAAGACATAGACCCCTGTAAGAGGGGCAGGGGGAGGCCCAGTTCAGGGGAACTGTCTATAAGTAACTGCACCACTGACTGGGGAGGGAGGCACAGACCATCAGCAGTGGGCACCCACTCTGTGCCTGAAGAGTTTGTTGCCAGCAAGAGCTGGGAGGACAGGCCGGGCTTCTGAGGACAGGACAACAGAGCCTCACAAACACAGCAGGGGACAGGACTGAGTAAGGGATTCCAGAATGCAACAGAGGAGAGGGGAACACAGCTGGCTCTCCACAGGGCACAGTGGGACAGGGACTGCTCGTCACAGCTTAAAGTACAATCTCAGCCATTCATTGAGCCAAAGTTCCCCAAAATGAATTCCTCAGATGACAGCGGCAGAGGGTGCCCCTGCCGTTCTGAGTCTCGGCTGGGGGCCGGGGCCAGCCCACCCTTCAGTTCTCGCTCTGGCACCGTATTGGTGGGTGCCAGTGGACACAGGTGCTTCTCAGGCATCACGCGTGCATTTTAAGCTGCATCTTTCAGTGACCTTCCCCCAGGAAAGAAGAGTTGGCAATTTGGGGAGGGGGTGAAACTCTGTGATGGGGACCTACCTTAGGCAGTCTTTCTAGTCTCTTTAAACTTAACACCTAAGGAAGTGGTCCTGTTGCCCACGCAGGAGACGGACACCCTCCCCCTCTCCCCCACCCCCCGCTCCCCTTTGCCCTCTCTTTTACTCTCTCCCTGCCCCCATCTCTCTCATCTTTCCCTCCTTCCCTCTCCTCCCCTTTCTGGAGAGAGGAATCCCTGGGGACAAGAAGTCCCTGACAGAGGGTTGACTTTGATTCAGCGTGAGCAGAATCTGTAGCAAGAGGGACAGACCCGGATCTGGAGAGGCAGTGGACCTCCCTAAGCTAGTCAATGATCCAGGACTGTGGAGCAGTGGCCCCTCAGCACCCACTTTTCTGTGGAAGGCTGAGTGTCCTCCTGCTATCTAGGGGTGGGGCAGCGATTCTCCCACCCACGAGGGCTCTTGGGTCTATAGTGGACTCTCTCTTCTTGTGGCATCTGCCGTGTCCCCAAGGAAAGGCCCGGGACAATTCCTCCTCACCTCCACTGCAGAGCCTGAGGGCTGTACCACCCGCATGTCCTCAGGTGACCCTAGAGAGAATGCTTCCACCCCTTTGCAACCAGGACCCCCAGAGCTGCCCAAGCTGGCCAGATTCTGGCCCCAGAGACCAGCTGTCAGCCTGTCATCTTGTTAGCGTGATTCAGCACTAAATGGTCTGATTAAATGGGCCTTCCCATGGCCCAGCTGGAGGTGATAAGCTCCAGCAAGGAATTTGTTTTACCTCAAACTGGGATGTTTAACCCCAGGAAAAAAAAAAAAATCCCTGCTCACAGCTTCCATGGTGCTTCTCTTGCTGCGTGGATGGGCCATTTGCAGAGATGGTTGGATAGAGCCAGATTCTGTGACGGGAAATGGCATCTCTTGTGGCCACTTAAGAGAAAATAAACCATGAGCAAGGCAAGAGCTAGGGTCTTCCCCTGTGCAGAGACTTCTGGCACCTGGTACACCAGTCACGGAGCGAGCCCAGCTTGCCACAGCCAGGACAGACCCCGGCCATGCTGCCCATGGAGCCAGTGAGTATCTATCGGGACTTCCCGACGCCTGTGCCCGACCCTAACCCGGGCCCTGAGCCTCGCACTCCGGGCCAGCTCCGCACTCTGTGCCCTTCTCCCCTGCTGTGGCTGCTGTCCCCCAACCCTGAACCTTAGCAAAGGGCATCTCCAGCATCAGAGCTTGGGTGAAAGACTGTGGAGTCGGACAGACACACAGCCTTCCCAAAGCCTGCCTGGTCACCAGTGACCTGCAGCTGACCCTTTAACAACATGGGTTTGAACCACATGGGTCCCTGCTGCCTCGAGACAGCAAGAGCAACCCCTCTTCCTCCTCAGCCTTTACGATGGTCTACTTGTATGCACTGAACGGTGAGTCGATTTCCTCGTCCTTACGATTTTCTTAATACCTTTTTCTTTTCTGCAGCTTACTTCATTGTAAGAATACAGTATCTAACTGTACCACTTAGAAAACGTGTGTCAATCGACTGTTTATATCACCTGTAAGGCATCAGCAGGCTAGTAGGAGTTAAGTTTAGGGGAATCAAAAGCTACACTCAGACTTTTGGCTGCACAGGAGGTCAGCTCCTTAACCACTGTGGTGTTCAAGAAGGGGCCCCCCACACACGGAGAGTTCAATCAACAAGGTCACGATGACCCCAGTGCTGCAGATGTGATCTCTGATGCCCCAGTACCCAGATGCAAGTCTGGAACACACCGGCTTTCTCCCGAGAGGCCCAGCGGCAGAGCACCCCCGCGTCCTGGCCCCGTCGCACTCTGGCTCATCCAACACCATTTCGGCTTTTGTTGGCTCTTCCTCCTGTGAATTGGGAACATCACAATTGTGCAGCTGGGGCGGAGAAAGGTGTTTGGATTATTTGGTGCTGGAGGAGAAGTGGGGCATTTGTGGGTGGTTGAAGGGGCTGGCAGCATCTGAGCACAGCGGCTTGGCGGGAGGCTACTGCATAGACACACGCTCTGCCCCTTGCACTGGCTGCTGCCACATTAGCCCCTTTGCTCCGGGGAACAGCATGGCAGTGATGGATGAGACTTTAATTAAAGTAATGAGACGTTTATAACGGTGGTTATCTCCAGAATCAGGCCTTGTGGCAATTATTCCTGGGGAACGTTCCCGGGTAGATGGCTCCCTTTTTAGAGCCCTTGTGAGGAGGGTGAGGGGTGCTACACCTGCAAGGGATTTTCCCAGCACCCCCTGGGCCACAGTGCAGCTGCAGGGGGCCCAGTTACCTAGGAGAACAGGACCTGACCTCTGCCTGAGGTTTCTCCGCAGAGGAGCAAAGATCCAGTGACCCTCATCACCTGGCTAGGTCACAGGACACTAGAAGCCCTGGGTTCAAGTCCTGCTTTGACAATACTTGCTGGGTCTGGGACATTGAATGAATTCCCATCTCTCTGAGCCCCATTTGCATTTGCAAAACAGGATGAAGACCTCACAGGCTATTGCAAAGAAGAGATGAAATAGGCACGTGAAAGTACTTTGTAAGCATTCAGCTCCAGACCCTAATGCGTTTGTAACAGAACACTCCTGTTTATTTATTTATTTTGTCGAGACAGTCTCACTGTGTCACCCTCAGTAGAGTGCCATGGCGCCACAGCTCGCAGCAACCTCAAACTCTTGGGCTTAAATGATTCTCTTGACTCAGCCTTCCAAGTAGCTGGGACTACAGGTGCCTGCTACAACAGCCGGTTATTTTTTTGTTGTGGTTGTCATTATTATTCAGCAGGACCTGGCCGGGTTTGAACCCACCAGCCCCAGTGCATGTGGCTGGCGCCCTAGCCACTGAGCTACGTACGGGTGCCAAGCCAGAACACTCCTATTTAGACCAGGACAGCCCCTCTGTGGGATGGGGCCTTTGTCCTAGTAGTATCGATTGTGTGGGGTACCAACACTGTTGATTTATTAAAATACAAACAACTTACAGACCTGTCAGGATGTGGTAGCCCCAGGAACTATGGGCAGAATCGTGGGCTCTGCCTTCTTGGCCAGAAAGGTGTAACTTGGGCCATTTCACTTAACCCCCTGGGCTTGACAATCATGGCAACCAGCCTATTTACCACCAGGCGGCTTGGGGATGAACATGACCGCCCTATGAGAATGTGGCTGCCGCGCTGCCAGTCTGAAGCACCTTGTCATTCAACACTTAAAGTCTCAGGACAAAGCCAGGCCTCCAGCAGCACCTGCCCACCGTGCCAGCCTCCCTACCTGAAAGGGACCAGAGGGACATGAGTATCCCCAACACACAGCGAAGCATGAAACGCAGGCCTATTGTATTTTGAGGCGTTCGCACCCACCCAAACGTTTGCTATTCTTAATATCACTGGCAACTCTTAACTAAAATGTATTAAAAATTGACCATGTGCCAGGCACTGTTTTAAGCCTATCTCCCATGTTGTCAGATCAAATCCTCCTAATAAGCCTGCAAGGGTTGTTGTTATTATAGGTATTCCCATTCAACAGATGGGAAACGGACACAGAGAGGTTGAGCGATCTCCCCAACGTCACACAGCAATGTGGGCCCAGGGCTCTGACTGTGACACCACACTGCCAGGGACCCTGATTACTCATGTAGACCAGATATCCTCAAACTATGACCCATGGGCCACATGCGGCCCACCTAGGACATTTATCCTGCCCACCAGGTGTTTTTGCCGCCGCTGCCTGTCCTGCTTAGCAGCTGACTCGTCCTGGGGCCCGTAGTCCGGCCCTCCAATGGTCTGAGGGACAGTGAACTGGCCCCCCATTTAAAAAGTTTGAGGACCCCGGTGTAGACACTGTTGGAGGGTGGACACCAGATAAACAGGGGTCGGTGCCGATCACACCTTTCTGGACTTCTCCAGGGTCTGCCCTGGCTCCCCTCCCGCCATGCCCACCTACCCAGCCTCTCTGCCATTTCCCCTGCACCAGTCAGTTCATGGTCAGTTCACCCAGCATCTGTCCCTTCCTCTCCCGGGGTTCTGAGGCTTCCCAGAAGTCAAAGTGCAAACAACCCGGTTCTGGCTGTGGGGAGCGGTGGCTGCCATCGCCTCTCCGTGTGTTTACCTACTGTTCCAGGTGCTGTTCTAGGTGCTGCTGAACAAGCCAGGTGGGCCCTGTCCTCAGGGAGCCCAGTGTCCCACAGCCTGAGATGCCTGGCCCTCTGAGGCCACCTGGCTCTACACCCAGGGGACAGGACATCAGGAGAGCCAGGAGCAGGGACATGTCTGCTCGTCCAGCGGGATGGCCAGGGTGGAAAGGGTCCCCAGGGGCCACCTACACCAGTGGTGTTGGCCTCTGCCAGGAAGAGGCAGGAAAACAATGGCAAAGCAGGGGTGAACTCTCGCCTGGTGACAGCTGCCAAGATGGCAGTGCTGGAAGCTGCCCCCTACCTCCTCTTAGAGCGCTGGCTTTGCAAACACAGGGACTTGCCAGCTCCAGCTCAGCAAATCCTGCAGGAACAGCTGCTCCCTGCATGCGGCTGCCAGCCAGGCCAGCCTGGAAGCATGTGTCCTGCTGGACAGCAGCACTCTGAGGCTGGAGATGCCCCTTACTGGTGCCCTGGGAAGGGGCATGAAGTTGGGACTATCCCTGACCTCTGAGTGCAGCCAGTAGTCTGCTCAGTGCCCAGAAAAGCTGCCAGTGGCCTTGCCGTCTGCCCTAAGTCACAGCTACTGACTTCACGTGAGGAGCCTGTGCCCAGGGCACTGTGAAAGAGCCCTGCCAAAGAGCTCCCCTCTGCAGACAGGTGCTGGGCTCAGGCCCCCCCAACTGGAGCCTTACTTTCAGTGACCCCCACTCCTGCCAAGGGAACCTGTGTCTCTCCTTTGGAGAGCCCAAGGACAGGTAGACATCTCCTTCTCTGTCCCTGGTCCCTCTCCCAGGGGAGCTGCCCAAAGACCGCACTTCAGCCAGTGGCACAGAGCAGAGCAGAGCAGAGCAGAGTTGCAGCACCCAGGAAGGGGTCTGGGCAACAGATCAGAATGAAGCACATTTTTCCTGGAAGGTGCAGGTGGACCTGGCCATTTGCTCTGGGTGGGGATAAGGTACTGGGACTTTGGGGGCCAGGGCCATCGTGATCCAGGCCCGCAGGGCAGACCCTCGAGTGTACACGATGCAAAGCCTGATTCTATCACCCCACCAGAGATGCCCCAATCCTGGGGGACTGATGCGTCCCAGTAAGTGAAGAGTTAAGAAACTAGAAAGCCAGTCCACGAAAGGCCGAGGAGGTCTTTCCGATCTTTGTGAGTCTGAGACCCTGCTGTGGGTGCCTCCTAGGGACAGCTCCTCCACTCTCTGTCTTCCTCTGGACTTGGATCGCCCTGGGGACGCCAAGCAGGCCCTGGGGTGAGCCAGTGACGGTGTGGGCGTCCAGCAGGGTTGGATACCTTGACAAAAGAAGAGGCTTCACAGCCTGAGATACAACCTGGGAGGGTGGTACATAGCCTCACAGCAGGGGGCAGAGGAAACTCAGTGGAGGCAAGAGCCCGGGAAGGACAGTCCCTCCCCATCTCTCCAGCAGGCCCTTCTGACCTCTCCGCTCACCTCCGCTGCCCTCCTCAGACCTAGAAAGACCCTGCTGGGAAGAGAGGATGCCCACTCCCCCTTCCTGGGGAGAGAGTCTGCTCAGCAGGGGCCTCAGAGAGCACCCAGGCCACTCAACTCCCTTCGCCCACACTACCCTCTCCGTGTGCAGGCTTCCTTCGGACCCCTCAGACCAGCCCAGGGGTGTGCTGGGCTGGGGTAGGGGGGGAGCTAATGCTCAGCCCTCTTTTACTGTCAGTGCCCAGACTGGTTCTGACCCTGCCACAAAAACCATTTTGCAACCAGACCTGGGTGGGTCTGCCCACCTCCCTGAGCGCCTGGACCCAAATACAGGGAGGGGGAGGGGAGGAGGCTTGGAGAGCCTCCAGGGGTCTCATCCTCTCCATGACCTCCCTCCTTTCCCCCAGAGGTCCTGTGAGGCACACCCTGCTTGGACCACTGTTCCCCCCAGCCCCAGCTCCTGGCCCTTGGCCGACTCCCCCCAGAGCCCCCTGCCTCGCTAACTTAGAATGGTAATAGCACGAGTGGGCTTTTTTCTCTTATAGTCAAAATCAATGACAATGACAGTTATAAGGCAAGCCACTGTGGGGAAGAAGAAAGTGTCTGGTGTCAAGACTGATGCGGGCGGCAGTTAGAGGGACCAGTAGGCTCTCAGTCGCCTTGGAGTACTGTTCATGTGAGCAGTGGGGTGTCAGGGGACCCGGGCAGGCAGCAGCCTCCAGCCGCCACACACCTGTCATTAATGTGGAAGGTGAGACATTGCAGTGATTAGTGGGGGGAGCACAGGGCAAAGATGTCTCAGTCATAACAAGGGGACCAAGAGCGCCATTCGAGAGGCGAAGGGGACCTTGAGGGGTCTGCCCTGACTTCAGGGCCCCGAATTAGTGTCTGGGCGAAGGGACCTCAGGGCAGCACCAAGCACAGGGCTGACACTCACAGGTGGGGAGGGCCTGGCAGCCCTTTCAGGCAGGGTCCCTTTGCCTTCTCCTGCTGTCAGCGTCACTGCACGACTCCCCTGAAGGAGAAGGAGATCTGCGGGGGTTGGGGAGATGACTTGGGAGGCTGGGGTCCTTGTCCCTTTGCCAGAATACTTCCTTGATTTTCTCCCTGAAAGAAGGGTGGGCATATGACAGCATTGACCCCTGGCTCCCTCCTCCCCTGCCCAGACGGAGTGGAGCAAATGGAGCTGGAGGCTCCCCCCATCCAGGGAGGCACCTGGTGTGGCAGATCTCAGTGCTGATGGACCTTTGCTACCTGGCAACCTTGGGCAGCTCTCTAACTCTGCCCTCCATTTCCTCATCTGTAAAATGGGGTGTGGATGTCTGCTTTGGGGGCCACTAGGGGCAGGATGCAGGACGGGCTACCTAGTCTGCAGGACCCAGTGCGAATGACAGGGACCCTTGTTAATGATGTGCTAAGTTTGAGACGGCAACCATTACCATCAAGGCCTGCATGAGTTGCTGTGGGTGCCCCACACAGGCAGGTCCCTGCCGCGGGCACCCATGCTGAGCTCATGAATGAGGGAAAGAAGCCCAGCCTTTCCCAGAGATAGTGACTGGGGGGTCAGCCAAGAGTTGAGAGGGGACACCAAGCCTCATCAAGCCCCAATTCCTGCAGCCCCAGCCCTGACCATAATGGTCCCAGGGATTGGCTGGGGACAGGGCTGGCGCTGCAGTGAGTGAGATCAGGATGGGAAGCACCCGGCATCCAGTTGGGACGTGGTGGTCAACCCCCCCCCCCACGCTCCTCACACCCACCTTCCTCAGGTGCCTAGTGAGTGCTTGGCAGATACTGGTAACCACGACAGCAGAGGACTCACCATCATCATGGTGGCAGTGCCTCTCCTCAGGGTGTAGAGGTGAGAACACAGTTCCTTCCCCCATCCTCCTCCCAGGCATCCTCCTTCCACTGAGCCACAGAGATGCATCTCCTTCTGGCTGATCCTTGCTCTGAGCACCCAGAACCCGTGGATGAGGCAGGGGAGCCCCACATGGAGGTGCCAGGACAGTCGGGTGGCCCTTCCTGCAGGGCACCTCCATGTGAGAGGGCAGGAAAGGAAGAAGAAAAAGTGCCCACAGCATCCTGAAGGCTCCGAGGATGAGATCAGACCAGAGCAGGTGAAAGGCACTGGACAGGGCATCCTTTGGCTGATTTGGTGAATTGTCACAGGCACTTTTGAGAAAAGGTTTCTTGTCTCCACTTCACAGCTAATAAGGAAACAGGTGCAGATAAGACCGAGAACCTGCCCAGGATTCAGAGAGCAAGTGCAGTCAGAATTGGGGCCCAGTGCTGTGGTCACCTGGATAGGGCACCCTGGCCACCCCACCCGTGGGCCGCAGGCTGCCTCACTGTCCTCATGGCTCCCAAGCTCAGGAAAGTCTATTCTCACGGGGAAACAGGTCGGGAAGGCTGGGAGGGAACTTGGTGCGGGATGTGGTATGGCTAATATTCCCATTAAATAAATACATTGTGCTAATTGGATTACTCAGACAGTACAATATACTACTGGATTTCCAACATGATGCTAATAAATTGTGTGAAGAACTTAATCATGTTAGCATCCCGAAAGCTTGTAAGAGATGAAATGAGAAAATCAGGCAAAGCTGACACCCAGGGCTTCCGGGAGGTCCTCAGGCTCGCGGAGTCCGCCGCCAGCTTCCCCCCGCCTGGGTTTTTAACGCAGAAGCTGCTGGCTGGGTTGGTGAGGTTGGAGGCATTCACTGTGGCGGATATCATTCCCCAGGTGCAGGGGGCAGGACCAGGTGGCCTTCAGTTCTCTCAAGGGTGCCTGAAAAACAGCACCAGGACCCTACGCACGCTCTGCCCTCCTGCTCTGCTCCCCTCTGGGCAGACTTGCTCTCCCGCTGGTGACTTGGGAAGTGTGTGTCCACCACGTTCCCCTTCACACAGGGAGTCAGTGAGGGTACATGACAGCCACGACGCTAGGGGAAGCACCTGCAGTTTGGAGAAGGGTAAGGACAGAGCCAGGTGGCCAGAAGACAAAGCCAGGGTGTGCTTCCCATGTCCCCTCCCTAGGAGCTCCAGAGAGACAGCGTCCTTCCTACCTTCCCAGTGCAGAAATCCAGGTGTTGGGGTTTAATTAACATTGAGATAGGATTGGAAGTGAGGCCCAGAGAAGGAGGGATGGACAAGGCTTGGTGCTGGAGAGGCCTGGGATTTGTCTCACCGAGAGGCAGATGTCACCACACGGGACACACCCGTGCACAAGTGTACACACACACACCTGAAATCAGTCCCCAGTCAGGGGCATCTCTTTAATGGCCAGAAGCTCCTTGAAATAATAGCTGGCTTCTATAGCAGCTTCCCAGGTATTAAAGCAAATGTTTTTCTAACTCCCCAGGTTCAAAAGCAACAGCTTACACGAGTCTAATTAGCATAACAGAATCCAGTGAGGAAGAGAAAGTAACACCTCTTGTTTGATGCTTCCTAGTAATTAGCAAGAACAATCACTGCAGCATCCAGAATTTCCAGCCGCCAAGGATGCCAGGGCCTCACTTGAGCACATCAGGAGTCAATTTAGAGAAGCCAAAATCAGGCCATTAAGAGGAATGCTCGTGATGTGCGTGTTTGCAAGCAAGCACCCCCTCCCCGCCTGTGCCGCCTGCTTGCACACCTGCCCACACCCTCCACAGCCTGGTGTTCGCTCACCTAGGCGTCCACTCAGCCAATGTCAGTGACCTGGCTTTCTGGTCAGCTCGGAGGTGCAGGAGTGAGGAAGGCAGGGTCCCTGCCCCCCCATCCCCCCAAAGTCCTGCTCGGCTTTGCTCACAGGCATTTAATGACGGCCTCTGCCTTCCGTGTGCCGGTGCCAAGTGATGAGATGCAGAGATGAGAACATCAGATACGGGACGGGACACAGTCTAGGTTTTGAAACCTGTGCTCAGCTCAAAGGGTGCATAGCAGAGAGAGGGCTGCCCTCTTCCTGGGGCCAGGAGGGGTCAGAGAAGAATGCCAGAACCAAGTGACTGCACGTGAAACGGAGTTGGCTGTAGTGGGTGGCTGTGGGTTAAGGAGAACAGAAAGAAGGATTACGTGGACACCGTGAGAAAAAGCTACCAAGGTGAGACACAGGAGAGGACGCTCAGGGACCTGGCCGGAGATAGAGGTGGCAGTGGCAGGACTGAAGGATGGAGGTGGTGGGAGATGGGGCAGAGGGAACAGGTGGCTGTGGCTAAAGGTATCGCAGCAGGTCCCGTCTGGGCCTGTGGGGCAGGCACAAAGGTGTGGAGAAAGAGGAGGTTGGATGGACAGAGGACAGGCCACAGCCAGCGAGCCTGGGAGGATGCCAGGGTGTGCTTCCCGTGTCCCCTCCCTAGGAGCTCCAGAGAGACAGCATCCTTCCTGGCTTCCCAGTGCGGAAATCCAGGTGTTGGGGTTTAATTAACATTGAGATAGGATTGGAAGTGAGGCCCAGAGAACCAGGGATGGACAAGGCTTTGTGCTTGAGAAGCCATCACTTGGCACAGGCACAGGGAAGGCAGAGGCCGTGTGGCTTCCAAAGCTGAGGACAGAGAAGAGGAGAAGGAAGAAGTGACCATGTGGACTGGAGGGCTTGTGGGGCTGGGGGAGCATCCACCTTGAGGCTTCACTACAAAACCTTGCTCCTAGTCAGCCACCATTCTGCTCCTGGTGCCCCGTGGAAGCCGAGACAAGCAGGCAGCTCCACTCTCTTTAGACCCCTGAGCACCTGCAGCAAATGTCCCTGAACTCTTTCACCCCTTGGTCTGCTCAGCCCAGGACTGGACACACCCTCCTAGCTTTGGACAGGCTGGTCTTGCCTGGCACTAGGGAGGCCTATCTGGAAAACAGCGTTCATGGAGGCTAACTCACATAATTCACTTCCAAAGCAAAAGTTGGAACTTATAATGAAGTTTTCCATGCTTGATTCTTCCCATCTCCCCTCCCTGTAGAAGGGAGGCTCCGTTCTGCAGGTGGGCAGCTTAGCCGGATTCTTAGGGCTGGTCTCTGAGCCCGGCCGAGGAACTTGGTGTGCGCTGCATGAATGAATGACCCCAGCCCTCCAGCTCCTCTCACCAGGAATGTTCCTTAGAATTCTCCGTGGTTCCTTTTTCCCAACCCCTCGGTCACATTGGCTATTCTCCTCTAAGCCACAATCTTGACATGGCCTTCTGTTGACACCTTCTCGGAATGGACAAAGCTGAGGGAACCACAAAGCCATCAAAATCCCATTTCTCCTTCAGTCTGCTCCCCTCTTTGGGGGTGGGGGGCACTGGAGTAGGGGGGTTGATCCCTTTGTCTCCATACCCTGGGGCCTTGGCAGCTCTCCCAGGGCCGCAAGAATCTGGGGGTAAATGTGGAGGAGCCACAGTGACAATCACATACACCAGGCAGTGATGTTATTTGCTGCAACTGGAGGTGAAATAATGTGATTTAAACCTCAGGCTCCAGGTGGGATCTACAAGCAGTAAAAAGAGAAAAGAAGGGGGGAGGGCAGAAGAAGAGGAGAAAAGGAGAGGGAGGTGGGAGAAAAGGGGAGGGGAAGGAAGGCGAGGTGGGAGGGCGGGCGGGGGGGGGAGAGACAGAGGTGGCAAGTGAAGAGAACAAGAAGGGAGAGCGTTCCAGGCAGAGGAAACAGTCTGGCTCCACAGGCCAGGAGGGCTCTGGGACACCCAGTACCACAGAGTGAGTGTCAGGAGTGGGTGGGCACAGGCAGCTCACAGAGGCCTGGGCAATGGTGCACAGGGGCCAGCTCCTCCCTGCTCATGAGATCTGGTTATTACATTTTCAGAAATTTTATGAAGGGACTGTTAAACTGAACCATTTAAAAATTAACTTACATCAACTTACAATTATATAAATTTTATTTAAGCCAGCATGATGGCACACACCTGTAGTCCTGGCTATTGGGGAGGCTGAGGTGGGAGGATTGCTTGAGCCTGCAGTGGGTTGCTGTGATCACACTACTGCACTCACACCTGGGTGACAGAGCAAGACCCTGTCTCTAAAATATGAATGAATTAAACTGATGTAATTTAAAACAATGATAACAAAAACTCAAAGCTCTTCCTAATTATTTTACTACATTTTGTTATTAGCTACACTCTTGAGGCCATTTACATTTCTTGTATTCGTATGGTGGAAATATTATACAATGATGGCTCTGTCCCTTTCCAACTATGTGTGCAGTCATGTTGTTAATTTGAAATTGGTTATAATAGGAGTATTTACACCGTAGAAATTGGCCAACTACAAACCAGGGCTTCATTTGTATGGTTTTGTTGATTGTCTGGACTTAAGGAAGTAATAGAGAAAATGTTAATAATATAGATTCAAATTAAAACAGCTCATTGTCACTACATGGTGATTAGCACAAAAAGATTGTCAAGTTATGGTTGAATTGCAACCATGGATTGGCTACAGATATAATATCTGTAAACGATGAAAGCATTCTGCTGATGTCAGTTGGCTGTATGGAATTTACAAAAAGGAATGTTTTAGTACTGTTTCATATACTATTTATATTTATACATACACGTACTCAGAAAAACAAATATATGTATGTATACACACACACACATATGCACATATACACATTTGTTTTTCCAAAGCTGACTGTCAAACATCTGTGGGCACACCCCAGCCTGACAGCCACATTTAGGGTGTGGCTATCAGGTTAGCAGGACAGACCCTTCCCTGGACTGATGGTACAGAGGGATCTGTAATTAAATTTGGGTTGGGGACGCTGGTTGTAGGGGAGGACAGAATACCTAGGAGGTCTGAGAGACCCCTCGACACTGCATGAGCAGTGGGAGGGTGGACAAGTGGGTCCTGGGGAAGGCGGGGTGGGGGGGGCGCAGCTGAGAAGTCACAACAATGCCCCAGGGGCCTGGTCCACTGAGGAAAGGCTCTGAGCTGCTTTAGATAGGTCTTGGTGACAGCAGGGCTGTCCCCAGGTCTGTGGCCGTAGTTGCCAACACCCTAGGTTGACTTTTGCAGGTGTCAGGGGCTCCATAGCACAGGCTTCACTCTCATACCTGTTGTCCTGTCCCGGCCTTCAGTTGTCCTTTTATCCTGTCATTTGTCACCTCATGTCAGGTGCACAGGAGCTGCTTCTGAATTCACCTGGAAGCTACCCACGTCAGAGGGCTCCAGACGGGCAGCTGAGGCCCGAGCAGGACCCAGAGAAAATCACAGCTGGAGAGGGCCCCGTCAGTGTGCGGAGAAGCCCCCTTCCTGGCAGCTTTTCCCAGGCTGTGGGGCCTCATGCCCTGTGCCCCAACACAGCAAGAGGCCAGCAGCCAATTCACTGCCTGGTCCGGAGCCCCTGCATGGTGCCACCGCCGTGGTCTCCCTTCATGCAGAGCCTCCAGGCCCCCAGCCTCTGACTCACGGAAGACGGGAAACAGGTTCTACAAGGCTAAGCATGTTTGCCCAAGAAATACGGACAATGCTCTTATCACATATGACCTTTACGATATGTGGAACACTGTCCGTGACAAAATGTCATTTTTTAAGTGATTTTCACACAAGGGTATCCAGCCATTAATCATGACGCATGCGAGTGGCTGTTGGTGCTGCTGGGGAGACCCTGCAGTCCCGTGATGCCTCGGAGGTCTGCGGGTGGTGGGAGCCTTTGCTTCACCGCAGCGGCCAGGCTGGGCGCTCCCAGGGGACTCCGGAGAAGGAGGCTGCCTGCTCAGCATCCTGGCGGGAGGGTGTAGGGCTCCTTGCGTGAAGGCGTCTTTGTGTCCCCAGAGCTGACAAATAACCTGCTCTCTATGCATCTGCTGAGCCAGCAAATTCAGCTCTGAGGCCCCACGGGAGCCCCGAGGATGGGCGGCCCCTCCCTGGCTGCAGCCATATGTATTGTTCAGTGAGGGGGCGCCGGAGTGGCCTCTCCTTCCTGCCTGCCCCCAGTGGAGGACCGGCAGGTGGTAGAATTCAAGATATTCACCTCAACAAGGGCATTTTCTGGGGTCAGTCCGTCCACACCTGCACAGTCCCAGTCAGGCCGGCACCAGCCACATGCATCTCCCAAGCATTTGGAACAAGCCTGGTGCATTTTGAGAGGCTCCGCCTGTGTGGAAACCAGCTGGGCTTCCACAGCTTGCCCTAGGAATATAAACCGTCGTGTTAATTGCCGATTACATGCTGAAATGACAATGTTTTGGATGTTTGGGTTTAAAAGATAGGGATTGTTACATGTAACTTCCCCTGTTCCTTTTTACCTATTTCTTGTGGCTGCTGGAAAATGTAAGGTTGGGGGAGTGGCTTGCGTTGTGCCACTGTGCGGAAAGCAGCAGGAGGTTAAACCCGCGCCCTCCACAGAGACCCGCCTGGGATGTAGGGAGGACGGACGGAGGGACAGAGAGAGGGCCTTTCTGTGCCCCGGGGTAGGGGGTGGCTACCTAGTTCATGGGGGGCAGTGCTCCCCCAGCACTTGTGCAGCCATGCCTTCCAGGGACTCTGTGTTTTCCAGGGGGGCAAGGACAGGCCGTGAGACACCCCACTTTATTAACCAACACTCAGTGATGTGCATGGAGAGAGACAGGCAGGGGCAGCGAGGGTGCCCTGAGCCCCCCTTTGGAAGGGCACTGGGGACCTCAGCAGGAAGCAGGCCATGGGCACCCATGTCCAGATGACTAGTGGGACCCACCTGGGTGACAGGCAACCGCCGGCAGTGTGTGCCGGGCTCTGTCCTGGCCCCTTCTTAACCCTGCACCCAGGGCTGCTTCTGCTGAGCCCAGATATTTCCTGACACAATCTGGGGGGCCTCCACACCACATGCACAGACAAACCAATTTCCACCACCATCCAAAAACAGACGTGGGAAGTGCTAGTGTCCCCACCCCCCAAAGGCCGTGAGAGCATGTCTCCATCAGAGTCATCCCGGGGCCATCTCAGGAGTAAGTGTGCCCCAGAGTGAGGGACGGCTCGCAAGCTGGTCCACCTGCCTGGCCGCCCGCAGGCAGCCTCCTTCCCTGTGCGTTAGATGCCGTGCTGGGAGTGAGGGCTCTCAAGGAACAAGAGCTATCTCAGACGGGCACATCCACCAATCACCCCAAATACATTGATAGGGCACCAAAGCGGGTGCGTGAGATTCCTGAGGGCATTTATCCAACCTGAGGATTTGGGAATACACACACAGCATATGGAGAAACTGGTGCCCCAGCTGCTTTGAAGGACAAATTATAGGTACACAAGACAAAGGAGGCGGGAAGGGCATTCTAGGCAGGACATTATAGAGGCGAGTCCCAAGGAATATGACAGGGGCATGTGTGGGAGGTCCCTGGGCAGCGGACAGCAGATGGAAAAGACCAGGGCAGGGAGTGGCAGGAGACAAGGCTGGAAGATTTGATGGGGGTTGGGGGAAGGGAAGGAGAGCCTTGAATGCCACACCGGGAATTGATCTTTCCCAATCCATGGCGGGTCCTGTAAGCTGGGCAAACAGGTCCCATTTAGATCTTCCATAAATGCCTCTAGCAATCAGGGTATGATGGACAATTAATAATACCGAAGGCTCAAAGTTCAAGGCCTGAACTCAGATGGATGTTAGTAACAGAAAAGAAGCAGATATCCAAGAAACATTTAGAAGATGCAGTTGGGGCTCGGCTCAATCGGCTAGGGCGCCAGCCACATACACCTAAGGTGGCGGGTTCGGATCCCCAACCCGGGCCCGCCAAACAACAATGATGGCTGCAACCAAAAAATATCCAGGCGTCGTGGCAGGGGCCTGTGGTCCCAGCTACTTGGGAGGCTGAGGCAGGAGACTCGCTTGAGCCCAGGAGTTGGAGGTTGCTATGAGCTGTGATGCCATGGCACTCTACCCAGGGGGACAGCTTGAGGCTCCATCTCAAAAAAAAAAAAAAAAAG
>CAUYQV010108450.1:0-27893 GCA_963574575.1 Galagoides demidoff
TCTCAGATAATTTCTTTTAAGTCTGCTTTTTAATGTTTTTCCCAGCCTGTGCCTTTCGCCACTAATTTACATTGTCATTCATTGTCCAAAAGCATCTGAAACAGAAGTGACTAAAACTGTCCATACCGAGCCACTCATCACGTGTCAGAAAGTATGGCCATGAAGCATAGTCTGATGCTTTTATTTCTGCAGTGCCTGTGATAATTGCTCAATAAAAACTTTATGTCTCTGGCCTCTCTAAACCAAGCAGTAAATATTTAGCCTTGGCAGTTGCAGCCTTCAAACCTAACCTGCAAAACGCTGTTCTTCTCCTTGATTGATGTGCAGGGGAGACTACGTGGTAGGAACTGAATGTTATGCCTAAAACAGAAGCTGTAATGGATAGAATGGAAGGAACACGTGGAAAAGATGTATCTGGGAATCAAGGCTGGGGTTCTCCACCTTCAAAAACCAACAAAATCAGAAATTAAAAGTCATATAGATTGTGATAATTATTTGTATTATAATTGTTCACTTTACACACCTTTTTACTGAAGAGTATTCTCACATCCTGAGCTGGTGCCTCAACTTCTGCATTTAGAACAACACACAATAGTGACTTTTCAGCTAACGAGACCCAGGCCCAAGAGAAGTTCTAAATGTGAGGGTCATACGGCTACTCCAAGGTGGAGCTGGTATCGGACCCCGATTTACGGATGTTGCTACGTCACCATTTCTACTTCTCAGGACTGAAGACCACAGACAGATTCTTCTTTCACCTTTTTTTTTAGTATGTGGTATTAGCAAAGGACACAGTCATCATAGAAAATTGCCAAATACAAAAATATCTCGGAAAGAAACTCCCCTGCAGCGTTAGCATCCAGGGGTAACCCCCATCAGTAGGCTGAGCCCGGGCTCTCTGGAGGGACGTCCAGTCCCCTTTCTGATGCCCAGTGTGCTGCGGTCAGGCCCTCTGAGTCCACATCTAAAGGAAGCCCCTTTCTCCTGGGCCTCAGTGAGCGTCACTGTGCTGCCCCGTTGGTCTCACCCAGGCCCCGTCTTCTGAATCTGCCCACAGTGGTGTCTTGCCTGCTCCCCCTCATTCCCCGGGCTGGATTCCAGGTTGCCTCTCTTTCTGTGTCCTCCCACCTCTCGGATTGGTCTTTTTCCTTCTTATTCTCAGGCTTTCTTGCCCCTCTCCTTGTCCCAGGGAGTTGTGTGCTTAGCCGCCTTCTTACTCTCTGCTCTTCTCCTGGGGTATTTTATCTGCGTCTAAGTCAACCATTACTTCGAATCTTAGATGGTGTTGCCTGCAAAGTAAACATCTTCTGCCCTTACCTCTGTCCTGAATGCCACACTCCTACTTCCTGCTGCCTATTGGACCTGTCTCCTGGAGTGTCTTGTCAGCATCTCTGGCCGACGATTATCCAAAGCCAAATGATTTACCATTCCCTCCCCTTGTAGTCACTCATTAATTGCCAGGCATCAACACTAGAAACCCTGAAGTCATGCTTTTATTTCTCTCTCTATTTGTCCAAGCAGCCCATCAAAGCCATCGTGTCATCCTGCTGAGTCTCCCTCCAGAGTATCATTCCAATCTGTCCCTGCTCCTAAAACTACTGCCCCAGCCCAGCCCTTCAATAGATCCCTGCAGTAGACTCCTGTCTGACTCTGATCCCTGCAGTAGACTCCTGTCAGATCCCTGATCCCTGCAGTAGACTCCTGTCTGACCCCTAATCCCTGCAGTAGACTCCTGTCTGACCCCTGATCCCTGCAGTAGACTCCTGTCTGACCCCTGATCCCTGCAGTAGACTCCTGTCTGACCCCTGATCCCTGCAGTAGACTCCTGTCTGACCCCTGATCCCTGCAGTAGACTCCTGTCTGATCCCTGATCCCTGCAGTAGACTCCTGTGTTCTTTCCCCGGCTCTCCCATCAGTTCCTGCTCCACACTGATGCCAGACTTAATGTTTTCAGAACATGGAGCTGGTTTAAATCCTTCAGTCCTTTAATTGCTTACCACTGCCTTGCAGCATAAAGTCCAGATCCCTCGGCAGGATCCTTTATACCTTAAATCCCTTTTAAGCTTCATTCCTACCTTCTCCTTACCTACACTCTGGCCCGTGCCCTCTCCACAGCTCTCCAGATAGTCATACTTTCCCAAGACTGTGCCTTGGTCCCTGCTAACTCTTTTGTCTGCTACGCCTTCCCTTCTAAATCTTTTTTCTTGCAACCTCCTCAACCCTTTATCAGAGTCTGCTCAACTGTCACCAGGCTGTCAAGTGTTCCACACATCCCTCAGGTGAGATCACTAGATTCTGCCTCTCTGTCTCATCATGCATGGTGGCAAACATTCTGGGTCCCGTTCTTCTTTGCATCCCCTATAACCCAGCTCCCTGCCCTGCACAGCACCTGATGGATGGTAGACACTTAGTGGCACTGAGTAAAATCGCCTCTCTGTACTCAAGGATGTGTCCCTTCCGAAGCCCATCCAGCCATTCCTAGCTAGTTCTGTAGAATACAAATTTTTCATTTCATCAAAGATAGAATGGGAGCACCCCTAGACGTCTGTTTACACTTCTATGTGGGGAGTAGTTCCTCAGATTGCTTTGGTTAAATTATAAGAGGAGCAAAGAAGTGTTTTTCTGCTGCTGGGGGACGTATTGTCCGACCCATTCTGCTGGTTCTGGCAGCTGGAGAGGCAGCATTCCTGTTCCGTTTCTAGAGAGGCACACTACAGGTCTTGTGTAGGTGTGTATTTTTTAAAGGCAGGAAACCACATACTACATATCATATCAGTCAACTCTTATATTTGGCAGAGTCATTTTTTTTAAAAAAAATGTGTTTAGTTAACCTGTAAAATAAATTAACATTGGAAGACGTTTTAAAAAATTGTGTCTGATTGCGGAAAAAAAAGACACTTGGTCGGAAAAAATATTAAAGAAAGTGAGACGAGGGTGGTGCCTGTAGCTCAGTGAGTAGGGCGCCAGCCCCATATACCGAGGGTGGCAGGTTCAAACCTGTCCTCGGCCGAACTGCAACAAAAAATAGCCAGGCATTGTGGTGGGTGCCTGTGGTCCCAGCTACTCAGGAGGCTGAGGCAAGAGAATCGTCTAAGCCCAAGAGCTGGAGGTTTCTGTCAGCTGTGATGCCATGGCACCCTACCAAGGGTGATAAAGTGAGAGTCTGTCTCTAAAAAATAAAAAAGAAAGAGAGAAAGTGAGACCACAATATTTAGAATGCAAACATCGTACAATATCATGACATTCCTGAGGTCTTATTGTGTATTTGTAATGGGACTATAACACAGATGTAGGTGAGGCCGAGGAAAATATGCCCATGTGTTTAAACAAATGAAAAAAAGTTGGGTCAGATTTCTTTTCACATCCAAATATTACAATGGCAAGCATTTACTAATTGCCAAATTTTGCTTTTATTTTTATAAAATTTTCTGTTTTGCTAGAGATCATACATAAGATGATATGAGTTTTTGATAAAGAAATGTCAGTGTTTTATGAAAGTCAAAGTGACCAACTAAAACTATATATATGAGGTCTGACAATTAAGTTTGTGAACTTGCCACTGCGTGCTTACATTGGCAGCACTGTACTGACCCTCGGTAAGGTTTCATAAGCTTGGCGTGTCACTGTCTCACAACTGTGTTTGTGTCCATATGTGGTGGTGTCTTGCTGAGTGATGTTCATTATTGTTGTGTGATTCTGCATCCTGTTGAGAGATTGTCAGAGCTTGAGTTAGAGCAACAAACAAACATTAAATTTCTCGTTCAACTTGATAAGAGTAGAATCCAGGACATGTTAGTCCAAGTTTATGGGGATAGTGTCATGAAGACAAGTGCAGTATACAAATGGATTAAATGTCTTTCGGAGGGGAGAGGAAGCATCACTGATGAAGAGAGGTCAGGGCGGCCAGGAACAAGCAGAACAGACAAACACACTGCAAACATTTGTCGAGTTGTGTGTCCCCATGGCCAGCTGACTGCGAGAAGCACAGCAGGCTAAGTGAACACCAATAGCGAAATAGGAAAGTCTTAACTGAAATCTGGGCATGAGAAAGGTGTGTGCAAACATGGTCCCCAAAGAGCTCATCGATGAACCAAAGCGAAGAGCTCACACGGCACTGTCTGTGAGGGAGTTTTTAGCCAGTGAACAAATAATTGTATTAGAACACCCTTCCTGCTCCCCTGATCTGGCCCCCAGGGACTTTTTCTTTACCAGAAAATAAAGGAAACATTGAAAGGAAGACATTTTGCTCTCTCTTTCCCTCTCTTCCCCCTCACTCTTCTCTTTGCTACTCTCTCCTCTCTTCCCCACTTTCTCCTTTTCTCTCTCCCCTCTTTTTTCTCCTCCTTGGTGCTGCTCTGCAGCCTCCCTCCCCTCCACCAATAACGACCTTTCATATAAGCAAAAAAAAAAAAAAAAAAAAGAAAGAAAGGAAGGAAGACATTTTGATGACATTCAAGATATCAAGGGCAATACAGTGACAGCTCTGAGGGTCATTCTGAAAGAGTTTCAAACTGAAGGGTGGACTAGGTGCTGGCATCAGTGCGTGACTACCCACGGGGAATGTGGTGAGGCTGACCGTAGTGGTAGTCAGCAGTGAGGTAGGTAGCAGTTTTTGAATTTGATTGTCAGACCCCATGAGTGTGTGTAAATGTATGTGTGTATATATGTTTACGTGTGTATATATTTTTAATTTTCTTAATGCTGCAAGATGCACCCTCACTGCTGCATTAGAAATGCATTTTGGATCCTAGAATTTGCTGTAAATTAGGCCTGAAGAGGAATGGTTTGTAAATTTCCTTTTAAATGTTTCCAGACGCTTTGCATGTCACTACAGATTTACTTTGTTCACGCAGTCACCCTCACAGCCGCGAGGTCCCTGTGTCAGTGCTGTCACAGGCTCACCTTGTCAGGACATCTGCTTTTTCCTCCATCCCCACGTGTGCTTCCTGTTCTCACTCAGCCTCAGCACACTCTGCTCCATTTTTCTTTCTCCACAGACACATTGTTTTTTACTACCCAAAGGGAACTGGTTCCAGGACCCCTGCAGGTGCCAAAATACCCGGATGTTTAAGCCCCTGATACAACCTGGCACGGAATTTGCATGTAATCTCCACACACCTTCCTGTATACTTGAACTCATTGCCAGATGATTACTTACGATGTCTGACATGATGCACTGTAGAGGCTCTATAAGTACCTAGATACAGTATTATACTATATCACTGTTTTATGTGTATTCATTTTTATTATCTTCTTAAATTTTTACTTTTTCAAATATTTTCAGTCTATGGTTTGTTAAATCCATAGACATGGAACCCATGGACACAGAAGGTCAGCTGTGCTCCATTCTCCCTTCGGGAGCCCCTTCTTTTACCTGTTTCTGCCCATTTTACTTCTGCCTACTCCGTCACTGTCGCGTGGTTTCACCGGCTGTCTCCTCTCTTCACCCTTTCCCCAGTCTGTCCCTCTCCACCTCACTCCCCCTATTGTCTTCTAGCACCTTCCCTAGATGCCAGCTCTGCCAGGCAGCTATCCCTGATACCCTCTGTTCTTGTACAGTGTGACCTGAGTACACATGTGTTCTAGGGGTGAAGCCTTGTCCTAGCTCATGGCCAGATGGCTGGCCTGACTCCGAACCTGAGCTCCTTAAGAACAGGAGCTGTGGCTCTCTGGTCCTGCCATTCATCAGACAGCTGCTTCTTCTAGTGCAGCACCAGCCCTATCCCCGAGGGACCATGGTGAAAGTGAAGGTCGAAATAAATGGTTTGGCCATATTGGCCAAAAGCAGTCATCAGGGCTGCTTTTAACTCTGGCAAAGTGGATGTTGTCACCATCAGTGACCCCTTCATTGACCTCAACTATATGGTCTACATGTTCCAGTATGATTCCACCCATGGCACATTCCACGACACAGTCAAGGCTGAGAACGGGAAGCTTGTCATCAACAGAAATCCCATAACCATCTTCTAGGAGCGAGATCCCACCAAAATCAAATGGGGTAAGACAGGTGCTGAGTATGTTGTGGAGTCCACTGGCATCTTCACCACCATGGAGAAGACTGGGGCTCACCTACAGGGGGGTGCCAAAAGGGTCACCATCTCTGCCCCTTCTGCTGATGCCCCCATGTTTGTGATGGGTGTGAACCATGAGAAGTACGAAAACAGCCTCAGCATTGTCAGCAACGCCTCCTGCACCAACTGCTTAGCCCCTTGGTCAAGGTCATCCATGATAACTTCGGCATTGTGGAGGGACTCATGACCACAGTCCATGCTATCACTGCCACCCAGAAGACTGGATGGCCCCTCTGGGAAGTTATGGTGTGATGGTCGCGGGGCTCTCCAGAACATCATCCCTGCCTCAACTGGTGCAGCCAAGGCTGTGGGCAATGTCATCCCTGAGTTGAATGGGAAGCTTACTGGCATGGCCTTCCATGTCCCCACTGCCAACATGTTAGTTGTGGATCTCACCTACCATCCAGAGAAGGCTGCCAAATACGATGATATCAAGAAGGTGGTGAAGCAGGCATCAGAGGGCCCCCTCAAGAGCATCTTGGGTTACACCAAGCACCAGTTCATCTCCTCTGACTTCAACAGTGATACCCATTTTTCCACCTTTGATGCTGGGGCTGGCATTGCCCTCAATGACCACTTTGTCAAACTTATAGCCTTTTATGATAATGAATTTGGCTACAGCAATAGGATGGTGGATCTTATGGTCCACATGGCCTCCGAGGAGTAAGAACCTCCAGACCACCAGCCCCAGCCAGAGCACAAGAGGAAGAGAAAGGCCCTTAGCTGCTGGGGTGCCCCTACCTACTCAGTCCCCCACCTCACTGAGACTCTTCCCCTCGACACAGTTTCCACGCCAGACTCCCTAAAGAACGGGAGGGGCCTTGGGAGCCCCACCTTGTCATGTAACATAAAGTTCATATGTCAATAAAGTTCCCTGAATTCAGCCAAAAAAAAAAGGAATAGGAGCTGTGGACGTGCCTGCTTTGAAAGTGTTTCTCTCTGGAGCTTTGCTTTCTAACATTCACTGTGGCCTCTTTCCCATCCTTTGCCCTCTGAAGTTCTTACCTTTCTCTGCTCTTCCTTGTTATCTGCACTCGTCAGTATCTTATCCCTGCCTCCGTCAGTGCTCGTTTTCTGAAACTCACCAGTGGCTTTCTCCTGAATTTCCCCTTAAAAACCAAACCAAGCACATTTCTCATTCCCTAAGTTCTTGAGCAAGAAAGCTAGAAAGAGCAAGAAATGTGTATGAACTTTTAAGTTCCCTTTAACTCCTTGAAATGTTACACTAGAATTGGTTTTCCAGTAAAAGCATGAGGATAGCACGTAGGCTACGTATAAAACATTAGTGCCTGTAGCAATTTTTGAAATAAAAAGGAGTAAAGTGTCTCAGGTAGTTCTACTGGAAGTAATTTACTGAACATTATCATCTGCACCGTTTTATAATTTGATCTCTTTATAGGACTATGAGTAGCTCTTTCATTGGGGGCCACTGTTTACTCACACATAATTGGGACGTTATTCTTTGGTCATTGTCATAATCTTGACTGTTCCCAAAAGGCCTGGGGAGGATTAAACACCTCAGAACACCCTGCCAAGGGAAGAGGGTAGCAAAACAAAGGCCCATTTAAAAAAGCTCATGTCCACTTTAATCAAAATTGTGGTCTGGATTTTCTTGCCCCAGGAGCAATCCCTACAATGGGACATATTTGTGGAAAGAAAGAATCCTATAAGTGAACAGCCTGCACCCCCTGTAGTCTGATGCTGAGGAAGGAAGAGCCCCCAGAAAGGGTTTTTATAGATGGTGCCTGCAACTCCCCCACTCCTTCCTGTTGGGAGCTGATTGCACCTTATGTGGCAGCCTTGTAGCTGAATTCCACACCTGCAAGGATTATCTGTTGCCCTCTCTTCATTTGTCTCAAAGGAAATCCAAGGCCGGGCATGGAAGCTCACCCCTGTAATCCTAGCACTTTGGGAGGCCCAGGTGCGTGGATTGCTTACCTCAGGACTTTGAGACTAGCCTGAGCAAGAGCAAGACCCTGTCTCTAAAAAATAAGTGGGCATTGTGGTGAGCACATGTAGTCCCAGCTGCTAGGGAGCCTAAGGCAAGAAGGTCACGTGAGCTCAAGTTTGAGGTTACTGTGAGCTGTGACATCATGGCACTCTACTCAGGGTTACAAAGCGATACTCTGCCTAAAAAAAGGAAGGAAGAAGAAAGGGAAAGGAAAGGAAAAGAAAGAAAAAAGGCAAAGCAGAACAAACTCATGCTAACTGAGCTCCAAAGAGGGGTTGGGATAAAGTAGCAGACAAAGGGCTCATGGAACCAACGTAGCAAATTCCAGAAACTTCCAAAAAGCTGAAATTTTCTAGGAAGTGAGGGTGCTCTGTTTACTTGCATCCTCTATCTCATGTAAAAGTTTTAAGTTTTTTTTAACTTTCTGTAAAAGTTCCTTTAAAAAAAATACATATATACACATATAAAATGTTGCAAAACTCACTTTCCTCTTGTTGCATACTTCTAGAATAGAAATGAACAATTGATGTTGTTATGCAGTGTTGAAGCCAGCCCCTTAGGACAAATTGAAAAATCAAATCTGAAAATTTTAAAGAAGACATGTGTTTCTTAGAAGTCTATGGCATAAGATACGTAGTATGACTAGACTTACTCGTAATATCTTTAAGAAAAAGAAAACTTGTTCTTTTTAATGCTTGGCATTTCTTCTAACCTTTTGATTTGATCTTTTAAAATTATTTTCCAATATAGAAACCCTTTACCCTGGCAGAAGTGATCTAAACTTACACAGTTACTTTAAAGAAATTACATTAAATATATTTACTGATCAGAGTTTTGCCCAAATGGAAAAATGCTTGAGGAACTTAATTACTTAAAAGATTTGGAAGATAGGGAAATTGTAGTTTTTCCCAGAATGACCTTTCGTGGACCAGTTTTTAAAAAAGAATTTGGATTTCTTTCCAGACGCAGATGATGGCCTGACTAACCCTCCATTTCAGCTGTGTAAACACTGAATTTTCAGACATCTTGGAGAGAGAACGAGAGCCAGACTCAACCAATAGAGAGACTGAATAATTACAATTATATTATCGATTATTTCCCTTAGGAAATTTGTGAGTTCAAAATTTTTGCCCAAAAAGGCAAAAAAAGCAAAGATTATTTTATTTCTTAGTTTCTACAGTATGAGGACAAATATTGTAGAAAACAAAATAATATTTTCTGTACATATGTCTGGAACTCCTGAGCTCAGGTGATCCACCCGCCTCAGCCTCCCAGAGTGTTAGGATTACAGGCATGAGCCCCCTTGCCCAGCTGATATATGTGGATATATAAAGTATATAAAATTTTGTATGTAAATATTAGTAGTCATATTAAATTTTTTTTAATTTAAGAGGTAAATTACATACATGTAAAATTTCTGACATGCTTTGACTTGGAAGTCTGTAGCATCAATTACCTGTGAACCTTCATGGGGGCTTTATTCCACATACTCAGTATCACGTCGTACTTGTACTTTTACACATGAGGAGAAACATTTCGTGTTCTTTTAGCACAAACTATAAAGCAAATCTGACTTGCAGAACTGTGGGTTGTTTTTTTGATTTGTATTTCTAATTGCATTCATTCATAGCTAGCTGCATTTTTAGACCAGCTGAATAAAACAATTGAGCAGAATGAGTAAAAGTAATACTCGGGCTGTTTATCCACCAGGTTGGTGGACAGTTTCTAAATTTTCTGTGGAGTTCATGACTGATTGAATAATCATTTAATACCTACCCTTAGTTTTCCCAAATAATTCCAGCTCTATGAGCTTGGGGCCCCTTCTGACAGAGATCCCGTCTGTTAGTGTAGGCAAGGAGAGTTTCCGTCCTGTGCACACTTGAAGCAGGCCAGACCAGATGGGGGAGGTGGCAGGCTTTACACAATGTCACACACAAGAAAGTAATTCCAAACCCCTGCACAGACTGCTGCTTAGAAATCAGCATTTCCATTTTTTCCTGGACACTTGCTCTAGGTTTGAATGTGTCATCATCTATTAACACTGACTTAGAGTCCAAGATGAAATCTGTCAAAGACAAAATAATCGGAGAGCTGGCAAGAAACAAGGGTGCGAGGGATCATTTATAGTCTCACTGATTCTCTGTGTTCTGAGAGTCACTATACTCGGAAGGTCTGTTTGCTACTTTGTTCATTTTGAATGCCTTGAGAGGAAAAGGCTGGAGCTTTTCTGATAGAATTTTGTGAACCTATATTTTAGAAACACCTTTGCTATGATATTAAGTTTTCCGCAGTCAATTCGGCCCTGCTAAAATAAATACATAGGAAGCTGTTGTAAAAACAACTGATTAAATGTTCCAAATCATATCATGATCTACTGATTTCAAAAAAAGAGAACTAATTGCTGACAGATGAGTCTTATCCTCACTGCAGGGTGTCCCAGCAGTTGCTCCTAAAGTCACCTTACCCAGGGGAAATGGGAAATTGCAGCTAATTGTACCTTTATTTACAATATTTTTATGACAGAATTTTACTATGCGGTAGCCAACGTGTAGAACATATTTTGTAAACATTTCCCATTTTCCCTGTGTGACATTAAGGGTGACTTTTGGGACAGCCCGTAGTGAAGGTTTTCTTTTTGACCACAGAGTTTCTTTGGGCTTAAGAATCTGGAAACAGATTTATTAAGAAACTATTTCACTGGAGTTAATCTCAGTAGTTGTAGTGGTGGTAGTCAGCTGCTTATTTGACAGAGCATAAATAAAAAACTATTAATCAATTCTAACTGGATAGTAGGCAATCAATGGAAGTCTACAGCATATGATAGGGAAGGGGTATGGCTACTGAGTCTGTTCACAAAATAACATTTTTTAAAAACAAACTTAACTCAGACCTCAAATCTGATCAAATTCAATGATTTTTATTATCCGAAAGTGGGTGGGTTTTGCTGCTGTCATACAACTTGTGTTTTATCACCCACAGGGTTAAACTGAGTCTGTAGAAGGTTCTCTCCAAGATGCACTTGAGCTGGGACTAGAACCCAGACTTGACTTTCTGCCCTGAGGCTGGGTTGGCACTCAGTATTTCATTCAAAGTCGTATACTGACAGTAATTTAAGTAGTCAGGCTTTCAGTGACGAAAGGTTATTTCATAGGCTCCAGGTTCCTGCAGAATTTCCCTAGTTATCTTCTGCTGTGTCCCGTGTGGAAGAGATTGAGAGCATGGTTCGTTGAAATTACCACCTAAGGGTTAAATATTATGTGTGGCCCCAGATCCCTGATCAAGTGTTAGGGAAAATTTTTATTGATTTAAGTAGGTGTTAGAGCTCCGTAAAGAATGGCTCCTATGTTTGGCAAGAAAAGCAGATATGGAAACTCTACTCACAGCCAAATTTACAGGAATAAAATAATTGGTTAACGTAAAAGGAAATGGTTTTGACAGATTTACACTCTTGGGGTATATTAGAACTCCACCAAAATTCAGGATTCAAGTGCATTTTTATCTTGAAATGGAAGAAACTGATACTTGCAGGGGAAAGCAGTTTTCTGTAAAAGGAAATGCTATGGACGCGGTCCGTCTTTCTCCTCCTCCTGTGTTTTCTGCGTGTTGTGTGATAGCAGATCTGATTGTCTGACCAACACTCTTTTCACTTTCTCCGCTCTGTTTAAATTTAGATGTAGATCAACCCACAGAAGAAAAGAAAGAATGCTACTATAATCTCAATGACGCCAGTCTCTGTGATAACGTGCTGGCCCCCAACGTCACCAAACAAGAATGCTGCTGTACTTCAGGCGCCGGCTGGGGAGATAACTGTGAGATCTTCCCCTGCCCGGTCTTGGGGACTGGTAAGAATCAGCAACGTGGTGTGTTCGCACTGGGGTTTGGTCAGGGGGTGTCTGTGGGCCTTGAGAGGATGCTGTTCACTGCTGTGACTTGCAGTGAAGTTACTTGGGAATAATGAGTTTCATTTAGGGCTAGAGCTGTCCCCTCATCCCACCTCGTATGAATTCTTAAATTTCTGTCTATCACGGGATACACAGGTACCATCAGGTTCTGTATAATATTTGGGCAGAAATATAATTCAGTTTTATTTCACTTTTAAATGAAAATCAATTTTTTTTTGCTAACAGTGACAATGATATTCATAACTGAGAGCTTATATATTTAGGATGAGAGTTTGCTTGATGGGCTCTTACGAGAATACTACATACTAAAGGTTTAGTTTAATCTGTAATTCTTTGAGCTTGTACCGAATTTATTTGCCCGAATTGTCTTAAAGTTACTGAGTCTGAGAAAGCAAAATTGAACTTAAAACATGTATTCTTACGTGGAGGGTGCTGATTTTTTTTTCTTTCTTCATCTTATTTCCTGTCTTGGTTTTGTCTGTTCTAAAACCAGCTGAGTTTACTGAAATGTGTCCTAGAGGGAAAGGTTTTGTCCCTGCTAGAGAAGCCTCTTACGAAACTGATGGCGAGAGCTATAAAGGTCAGTATCAAGTGGACATGAGTTTGTACCACACGTACACGTCAAGCATTCAAGTAGAAGCAGGCTTGGATCACACAGAATTAAGGTTCTTTTGAGCCATGGAAACTGGAATGGAAACCCTCAATAATGCACATTGGAAGAAAGTCCCTGTGGACCCTGGGAGTCGGAACGCTTAAGGCTGTGTGAGATTGGGAGGTCACTTACCCCTCTGAGCTCCATCTCTTCATCTCTGAGACAAGAGTAGTATATCAAAGGTTGTGATGTAGATTAAATGAGATAATGTGCGAATGTAGTCAACACAAAGTTCTGTACTTGGGAGATGCTTCATTACTAAGTTTATTTTATTCTAGAAGTATAATTGAAATCACATAAATTATGACCATATACATTTTACAATCCATTATGTTTGTCTTTGTGGCCATGAACAAAGCTAACATTCTTGCTTTTTTAAAAAACTTACCTTATTATGGCTTGGACCTTTTACTACTAATGGCCACCGATTTATAGTAAGGAATGGAAGAGAAAAAAACGGAAGTAAGGCATGTTTTGCATATTTAATGCAATTATATATTCTAAAATAAATATTCAGCCTTTTAGTTTTGGTGAATATTCACATGTATGAACATTTTCCCATTAACCACTCATTTTTGACATTTTTGAGATGGAGATACTACGTTTTATATACAGTGATTATTTTTTCCTTTATAGTTTAATATTAAAAATTGCCCAGTAGTCTGAAAACAAACTATAAAACCATTTTTATTTTCTAATTTTAGAAGACTAGTGTTTGAATAATATTGTATAATTCAGGAGCTGCATAAGAAATTCCATTTGAGTTTTTTTCAATACATCTATGATTTAGTCCAATTAAATAAGAAAAAGACTTGGTTTGGAATATGTGTTGAACAGTTTCCAAATTCATAAATATTTCATACAATACTATATTTTTGCAGCAATGTAGTTGAATCTCACTTCACGTAATGGAACATAGCCCTGATTTCACCATAAAGCCATTCTCTCTTTTATATAAATATAAATTCTTTCTCATCTTATTTTAGGAGTATTGTAAATGGTTGGAAGAAGATTGGATTCCGATCCAACCCTCCATATATTCTGGGCTTAGCTTTGCCATTTTCCATCTGTGTGAGCTTGAGCAAATCATTGATAGAGTCTTTAGTTTTTAAAATGAAGATTAGATGACATTAGCTCTAAAATGCTAGAACTGATGCTCATAGCAATAAAAGCAAACACTTTTAAGTATCTCATTGTGCCTGAAGGTATACTGAGCCCTATACATGGGTTATCTCATTTAATTCTTTCTGATTGGGCTGGTATTCCCATTATCTGCAGTGTATCATTGAGTAAGCTTGAGGTGGCAAGAGCAGATCATTGTGTGGGGAAATGGGTCTGCTAACCCCCTTAGCAACTTGGGCTCTCATTGGCTCATCTCCACACCAAGTTGTCATGTTCCAACAAATACGTCTCCACACCTCAACTAGTGAATAGCTAGAATATACATTACAAAAAGGCACCATTTATAAGAAGGCATGTTCTTTAAAGAATATTGTTGGCATTACTCTGGAATCTATAGCGTGTCTCATCAAATATGAGGCTGTGTCTCAGAAGCCACATTGACACGCAGACCTTCTCTGATAATGTTTGGGTTAATCCTCCTTAAGTATCACAGACAAACCACATCTGACTATGTTTGTATACTCGTCAATTAGACCTAACTTTAAGAATTTTATATTACCGTATATTTGGGATTCTTTCAAATATAAATAATATTATGGGCCAGGCATGGTGGCTCACATCGATAGCACTAGCACTTTGGGAGGTTATGGCAGGAAGATTGCTTGAGGCCAGGGGGTTTGAGATGAGCCTGAGCAAGAGTGAGACCCCATCTCTATAAAAAATAGAAAAATTGGGCAGGCGTTGTGATGTACGTCTATAGTCTCAGCTACTCAGGAGGCTGAGGCAGGAGGATAGTTTGAGCCCAGGAGGATGAAGTACCGGGAGCTATGATAGAGCTGTACACTCACAGGTGACAGAGTGAGATCCTGTCTCAATATAAAGAAGAAAAATTATAATATTAATTAGAGACTCTTTTTTTTTTTTAGGCTGTAAGAACAAAGCTAGTTCCTTTTTGTATTTCCCATTTTTTTTTTCCCACAGATGCAGATGAGTGCTTACTTTTTGGACAAGAAATTTGCAAAAATGGTTTCTGTTTGAACACGCAGCCTGGTTATGAATGCTACTGTAAGCAGGGGACATACTATGATCCTGTCAAATTGCAGTGTTTTGGTAAGCTTTAGGAGGATAGAGCATGATGTGCTATGAAAATAGGCAGATTAAAAAAATAAGGAATACTGTGTTGTCAAAGCAATTTCTGTGGATCTAAAGGACGTGGTGAAAAGATGTGTAAATGTTTTAGGGACTTTTCTAGCAAGATTTAAGAAAATTAAAAACCTTCATACTACTGTTTGGATGGATTTCAAACAAAGAGTTAATATTCAGTGTGGAATGATAACTCAGGTCGCTGGTATAACTGAAGTGTTCCTTTGGTCTGTGGAACCTCCTGTTTCATCACTCAGGCCGTGCAAGTGGAAAGTTATTTTAAATACTGACCCAGAGTTTAATGCTTAAGCAGAAACCATATACACTAGGAAGACAAACATAGCAAAAGGGAATCATTTTAAAGGTATTAGACAGAGGCATTTTACCTTAAATTTCTAAACATATCCTGTTCATTGCATTTTCTTTCTTATTTGACGTCAGCTGCAGAAGTAGCAGCAATGCAGTTTGTCCAATCAGTGCAACTTAGATTTTTATAGTCAGAGTTGTTCTCTTTTGGATAGTAATGTGTAGTTGATTAAAATGTAGCTGGAATCTGCACTAAATGGAGCAATGTGAAAATTTTGGTAAGCATAGCTATAACTGATCACTGATTTCTTTTAGTAATGTGTTTTTTTTTTCTCTTAAGATATGGATGAATGTCAGGATCCTAATAGTTGCATTGATGGCCAGTGTGTTAACACAGAAGGCTCGTATAACTGCTTCTGTACCCATCCCATGGTCCTGGATGCTTCAGGAAAAAGATGCATACGACCCACTGAGTCAAATGGTATGTTTCCATGGGAGATGCAAGCCTGTGTCCAAATAAATACCATGAGGTTTTCCTTTTGTCTCCAATATGAGCGATCAGAAAATACAAAATATCCTTGGATATTATTCCTTAATTTGAAATAATTAAAATGAGATGCTAAGAGAAATAGTAAGATGCATCTCATCAGTATGTAGGAGATTTATTATCCTCAGCATACTCATTCAGTGGGTGATGGACTATGGACTACAGAGTGGCTGAGCAGGTGGCAGAGTTACCCCATGCCTGAGAGGTCATTGCACCTCAGCTTCAAAGGCAGCTGAGGACGATGGAAGTTCAGGGGAAGAAAGGTGTGGAGAACATCGATAAGGCTCAGGAGAGCAGAGTGGGGGAGTTCAAAAGGTGGTGGAGAGCCCTGGAGTGCATGCATAGAATCCCTGTTCATTCCAAGCCAGGCAGCGTGCTCCTGATAACTGGTGTAGTCCATCAGTCGGGACATTCAGGAGACTGCCTTGGAGGAAGTCCATCGAGAGAAGAAAGGTTGCCACTGATGACTCCAGGATGAATTATCACTAGTCCAGGGCTTTGATGGATGAAATGGGTGAGCAAGCACGACTCCAAAAACCATTACGTAGAGAGAAATGGTAGGATCTGACCGAGGAGTCAAGGTGAAAAAAGCAAAGATAAGAGGCTTACAGAGGACAGGCAAGGCGGTGGAGCATGATGTCACATGACAGCGTGCAGCTACAGAGGGGAGGACAGAGCTGGAATAGGATGGGCAGGTGGACTTTCAGCTGCTGGAATGACTCCCAGTTGGAGATGACAGAGATTTGATCCCTGGAAAGACCAGTCTGGATTCAGACTTTGACTTGGAAGTCACTCTTAGAAATAGCCCTAGAAATGTCTCTGAGACTTCCTGGCTTCCTCCTCCGAGTTTATGAAACGGGAATAAGGGTGCAGTCGTCATGGAACCGTGTCTTCCCTTTCAGAACAAATAGAAGAAACTGATGTCTACCAGGATCTGTGCTGGGAGCACCTGAGTGATGAGTACGTGTGCAGCCGGCCTCTCGTGGGCAAGCAGACGACGTACACCGAGTGCTGCTGTTTGTACGGAGAAGCCTGGGGCATGCAGTGTGCCCTCTGCCCCATGAAGGATTCAGGTGAGCCTTGTCCAGGGCCTTCTGCAGGAGGCCTTGGGAACAGATTCTTCTCGCCCCTGACAGCTCTCTTATATCCCTCCCCCTTCACATCTGGCTCCTGGTTTTCCTCTATCCAGACTCCATCATTAACTTTTGAAACCCATTTCCCTGAAGAACGTTACAGGACCCAAAGAAAGGTAATGCAACTTAGCAATCAATGACGTAGGTCTTTAGAATTTATTTCTCCTGACACTGTTCTTTTTTTTGTACAATTCTTCTCATTCCTAACAGTTTCTGCTTAGAATGAGAAACATTAGAGACTGTAGAAAATCGTTGTAGGTCAGCGTCCAGATTTTCATGTCAACCTTTGTCAGTGAGAGATAGAAGAAAGGGGTTAGAACAGAAAGTGAAGAGTTTAAAAAGTACGTGAAAAATTATTTGACAAATCTTTTTTTTCACATTTTATATCTAGGGTTAACCTTTGTTCAAATGGAAAAAAAAAACAAGACCGCCTAAGGCCCCACTGTTATCCCTGAAAGGTGTGGACTGCACACTTCCTGGCTGGGCTGTTTGGTGACGGTGGTTTGTGTTGATTGTTTATTTCTCGTCCAACCACTGGAGCTACTTCTCAGTAAAGGGGAGCATTTGAAAGTGCCTGGTATACCACTTATCAAAGCTGGGAAAATAGTGCTTGGGTAGAAAACCAAGGAGTTTGTAATGTTTCCCAGAGTGGTCAAGAAGGGAAGAATTGCCTGAAAGGGGGAAATGCATTCATTTTTAGCTAATTCAATGAGAATATGTCCTTCAAGCTATTTAATAAGTTAGCTTTCCGACTTGGAAATCACTTAAAACCAGTGTAGCATGAAAAACAAAATAATTTGAAATGCTCTAAGAAGAAAGTAAATAGCCAAAGATAAAGACCAGGTATGTGAAGCCCTGGACGGTCAGGACAGCAGCCCAGAGTTGGTCCTGGGTCCTGAGTCTGGACTCTGTCACTGCCCACAGCAGGTGTGTGAGTCTGGACTCCGTCACTGCCCACAGCAGGTCTGCAGGGTGGATAAAGAGCCTCACTGTATGTGGCTCATTTGTCAAGTCAAGGTGTCTCCTTCTGTCCTGTGGGGTTGTCTATAGGGCTGGAGGTTGTAGGTAGGGCAGGACAGTGGTAATTGTTAGCTTTACTGTTGTCTCGGGCCCTGGAGGCAGAAGCCATAGAGAGATGAAAGTAAAATCAGGAAGAAGTAAGGACAATGAGCTTTGAATCATCTCTCACCCTGCTGTGTACCTGCCTCACAGCTTTTTCACTTACACAGTTTTTATTGTTTAATTTTGTTTCAAAAATAGCATGCATTCCTTATAAAGAATTAAAATAATCAGTGAGGTGTGTCCCCCTCCACCTGCCCCACCACAGTGAACCATGCTCACTCTTGATAGTTGGGTTTTCATCACCCTGATCTTTGTGCTGTTCATGAATCATCGTTGTAAGCTTAAACTAGTTATTGCTGTGTGCATTGATAGTTGACAGAATATTTAGAATGAAATCCATATCATCGATCTCGGCCACACTCTTTTTTGTGCTGGACTTCAGCATCGCTGGCATTAGAGACATCTGATATTTGAGGGTGTCTAACAATGGCCACAGGCCTTTTTTTCCCACATTTTTCCCCATAACATCTGTCATATCAGGTTTCATTTTATGACCTATGATATCTTTGAATTGATGCAAGGTGGTAACCTGTAAATGGCTGCATAGAATGTTTTATAGATGTACCATGTACCACAGTTTCTTTTTTACCTTTTTTTTTTTTTTTTTTGGAGACGTAGTCTTACTTTGTTGCCCCCAGTAAAGAGCTGTAGCATCACAGCTGACAGCAACCTCACTCAAACTCTTGGCCTCAAGAGATCCTCTTGCCTCAGGCTCCCAAATAGCTGGAAGTATAGGCGTCTGCCATGACACCTGGCTATTTTTAGAGAGAGGGGTCTCTCTCTAGCTCAGGCTGGTCTCAAACTTCTGAGCTCAGGAAAGCCACCCACCTTGGCTTCTCAGAGTGCTGGATTTACAGGTGTGAGCCTCTGCGCCCGGCCTTCCATGGTTTCTTTAGTTAGCTCTAATGCCGAGCGCCCTCCCTGACCTGCCCTGCCCCATCCTGCTTTTCCTGTGTTATAGACAATGCTGTCATGAAGTTCTGTATCTGCACCTGCAGGTGCCTCAGTAAGGAAATGTCAGCAAATGAAAATACAGACTTGAATAATGTGCACGCTTTCCATTTATCATGACTTCCCCAAAATACTATACAACTTTATGTTCACGTTGACTACTTTTTTTTTATGAATTCAGGTATTTTTGCTATGAGAGGTGAATTTTAGAATAATATGTCAATAGTCTAAAAGCAAATCTTATTTTAAATAGGAAATCTGCTCTAAAAATAGGGATTTTTAGAATAGTGCATGAATTATTTTCAACTGAGGTTTTAAGAAATACATTTTTAAATTTGAATAAATATATATGAAGTAATATATACTATATAATATTTTAGGGGAACTCTAGGTATCAGGGACAATGGGTAGCACATGACACGTGTAAAAAAAATAATTAGCATTATTGCTATGCTATCTCTAGTTTGTTAATATATAGTCATTATGATAAATTATCCAAAAAGAATCTCTAATGTCACAGTTAGGCAAATCCTCAAAATTAGTGATTCCCAATCATTTATTTTTTTAAACAATGGTAGGGTTTTTTTTGGTCAACTGGATTATTACTTTAACTCCCAGTCTATGAATTCATTAACAGTAAAGATGCGGGGAGGACTGGCTGGTGAAAAATGCAGAAAAATGCAACTCCCTACCCTCTTGAGGTGTCTGTGAAGGGGAGAGCTCAGAGGAATATTTTTTTATGCCACCAAAATGAGGGGCCTATGACTAGACTTGGGATCATCTGTCTGAATCCAGAGAGGGGTATGCAGTGGCGCTGAACGGTTTTCTCCAGAGGTCCAACGACTAGTACTGACGCTCTGGTCAGACCACACTAAGCCGTCTCCTTAGCGGCAGTGCAGCAACCACGAAAAGCCAAGGCATAAGGGTTAGCGCCTGGGCTCTAGAACCAGGTTGCCTGGCTTTGAATCCTGGTTTGGCAACTTCTTACCTGCACGACTTTGTTATTTTATCTTTCGGTACCTCAGTTTCCTCACGTGAAAGTGATACCACCTGCCTCGCAGGGCAGTTGTGACAAATAAATGCATGAACACTTAAAATAGAGTCTAACACACCTGAGCTTTCAGGAGTTATTAACTGTTGCTGCTACTGCTGGGTGTCTCAAATCCAAACGCATTTTCAAATGTAATTAAGATTTTATAAAATACACGATTAACTAATACCATCTGAATGTGAATTAGGATAGAAAAATGCAGAAATAATTGCTCTTAATAAGAACCTTTCTGTTCTTGATTACTGCGTCGTGAACATTAATGAGCATGTCAGGTACCTGAGGGAGGTTATCAAAACACAGGTTCTGGTTCTTGAGCTGTAGAGGAGGGGGTGGGACTGGGGGAGAGTGTACCCGCATTTCTAACAAGGCCTGAGGAGTGTTGCTGCTGGTTCTGACACTGTCCTAGTGAGGCTCCAGAGACTTCCAACAGCATCTGACTTGATTCAGTTAAAACCTACTTTAGTGCCGGTAGTTATTAATTTTTCATAAGGGAAGCAAAGAATGTGTGAATTTTAAAACCGTTTTGCTCATAATTGCTGCCATCGAACCTTTTCAGTGTACTCTTCTTGGATGTCTTGATCGTCGAGAAGGACCACATGGCCTGTCTCTTCATAGAAGCGCTGGACTAATCCCAGCCTGTCAGACACCACATCTCCCAGTTTCCCTAGGAGCACAGCGCTGCTTTGGGGAACAATTCGTTACTGATGGAAACAGTGCTGGAGGAATTTGAGGAATAAATCGCAGCACTTGTCATCAGCTTTGAGCATTAAAGTGCGGTGTAAAGTAAAGCTTTGGCTCTGGAGCAAGCTTTCACACTTCTGGTCCAATAGGTCATGGGCACTAATTCTTGCTAAAGCAGCAGCTATATCCGAGAACACCGGTAGATGGAGGAGGTAGAAGCCACTGCTGAACTGGTGTTCTCTGAGGTTCCATGGGACCTTGCAGACTGGTACCACATGCAGGGAAGTGAGTGGAGGGTGAGGGATGGTGTCAGGGTAACTTTACATAGAGGAGTTGCATAATTGTATAATTGATACATTTTTCTGGGGCTTAGGATCCCATTTCAGTCTTTAGCTAGAGTGTCAGAGGCCAAATGGCAGGCTAAATGACTAGAGAGGTTCAGACTGTTGGCAGTGGCCCTGCAGATGTGACAGCAGCAGTTTGTCGAAGTGGTCGTGGACTGACAGCCTCCCCATCCGGGGGACCTTCCCGCCCTGTTCCCTCTCCCTCCTCCTCCTTTGCTCCCCCCTTCACGATACCCTCTGATCCTGCCCACTGTTAAAATGTTTGTGGTGGCTGAACTGCTGTGGGAAGATCCTCAGATTTGAGCTCTTCATCATGATGGCTTGCCGGCTTGCGAGAGACAAACTATTTGAAAAACCAAGCCAGGAAAAATGAACCACGATATCCATATCATAAATGAGAGAGGGTGGTCACTTGAGCTTTCTGAGAATTTTTAGGGCCATGCCAGAAGGAAATCATAAGAGTTATCAAAACTCAAAGATCTTTGAGTATGGAGTTGGTGGAATATGGATTTTCTGTTGCTTGGCTTCTCTGGGTCTCAGCTGTGTAATAAAAAATAATGATAGCCAACATATATACAGCACAATGCCAGGCACTGTTCGAAATGTTTTCCATCTATTAAGATATTTAATTTTCCAAGCCGTCTTAAGAATACACTTACTGTGGTCCCACCTTATCTGGGGTTTTTACTTTCTGAGGTTTCAGTCACCCGAGGTCCAAAATATTAGGGGAACACTCCAAAAATTAACAATTTGTAAGCTTAAAATTGCATGCCATTTTTAGTTGTGTGATGAAACCTGCCCTGCTTGGGATGTGAATCAAAACTCTTTGTCCAAAATATCTGTGCTAGAGCGGCACCTGTGGCTCAAGGAGTAGGGCGCTGGCTCCATATACTGGAGGTGGTGGTGGGTTCAAACCCAGTCCCGGCCAAAAACTGAAAAAATAAATAAAGCGTCTGTGCTGTGTATGCTACCCACACATCAGCCACACCGTACCTGTTTTGGTTATTAGGTTAAAAAACCATAATGAATGTTAAGTTCATGACTATCCGTGATTTCAGGCATCCAGAGGGGGTCTTGGCATCTGCCTTCAGTGGGTAAGGAGGGACTGCTCTGCCTTCTTTCTCCCCTAGAGGATCTGAGACAGGAAATTTTTGGTTCAGTTACCTGTCAGCAATCACATACCAGGAAGTGGCAGATTCACATCCAGACCCCCTGGCTCCGGAAACTGTGTTCTAACCACTTCAGTGTGACTCAAGTCCCTCTCTCCCCAAGATCTAAAAGCATGTCTAAATAAACCGTATCCTTTAGAATATAAAAGTAACAAAGTGAAGAAGTAAAGCTGAGGTTTAAAAAAATAAATTTTGCACATAATAGAAAAACTAATTTTAGAGCTACCCGTGAGCACTGAAAGATTCTAAGCAGTGTGTCACCAAATCTCTATCCCTAGATATGTTGGCAGGCATTACAGGTAACAATATATATCTGATGAACAAATGAATTAAAGCAAATCAATAATTATCAGTAAGTAAAATTACTAGTGATGCCTAGCAATTAATTTTAAAATGGAATTTTAATGTTTTTATTTATGGCTACTCTTAAAAGGGTAAACTTAAAAATTGTGAATTACATGATCTGTAGAGAGCCATTATTTCATGGAAATAAAAATCTATTGATCTTCAAATGAAAGCAAATTATACACATTTGACCATTGGGATATAAAATATCCAGTGATCCCAGTGTCTTCTTATATTTGTTGAAATGATTAGACTTTGCATGAATAAAATGTAAAATTAGACTTACTGTGAGTAAATGGGACGTAGTAAACCAGACTGGTGTGTTGAGAGTGCCACCTACTGGTGGTATAATGTACTGCAATACAGGTTTTTTTTTTAACCTTAGACGTTGTCTTGAATAAAGAACTCAGGTGGAGAAAGGTGAGAGTGATTTTTTTGAAAAAGCCCTAAGGTAAACTGAAGAAGTACCAAAAAGAAATTAGAAAATGTTGGGGATCCCAAGGGATGACTATACACGTTTGTCCCATTCAAAATAAATAGCGTTTTTTAATTGTCAAGTGGAAGCTACAGCTGCTAAAACGGTGTAGAGAAGGAAGGGATACTGAGCTCTGGATAAGAAGTCCACAGATGTGGCTCCCGCTTCCAGCTCCCCTCCTGATTAGTGATGCTGCCTTGAACAATTAGCTGTCTCCTCCTCAGTTCCCTCATCACCCTGAACACATAGCTGTCTGCTCCTCAGTTCCCTCATCACCTTGAACCAGAAGCTAAGCTCTCTGAGGGCAGGATTTATGTGTGGTTTCTTCATCATTGTATCTTCACCTAATGTAGAATGGATGACAAATGTGAAAACAAACAGATTTTATTTAACGTCTGTTGAATTAAAGAACAGAAGCACAAAGGTATGCTATGAGCAGAAACATCGTGAGGATCTGTTGAATGAAGCCATGTTAGTATTATCTAACTTCCTTTGTGTTAGGTAGATTGAACTCTAGGACCAGGAGAATGGAAGGTATTTGTAAGAGTTACTCATGCTCCTCTTAACAGTGTGGAAAGGAATGATTATTACTACATATCAATTAAGTACATCTTGAGATTTACAGGAAGAAGTAAGTGCTACTGGATTATCTGAAATGAAGTCTACATTATTTTTAATTTACCTGTTTTCAGCTTTAGTTGACGTAGTTGTATCTTCCTTCATTTCATCATCTACTGAACACTTATGTACTAGGCAAAAAAAATTCAGAACAGATGTTCAGTATTTAATGAAATGTAAAATGCCATTCAGCATTAAGACTTTTATTCCTAAATATTATGGCATTTAAATACGCAAATCATGCATTATTTAATAAATTCACCACTTGGTATAACACAAAATTTTTGAATACTTCGTAATAGCTAATCTACCCCAATTTTTTATATAACTCTTCAAAAGTAAAAGACCTTGGAATCTGTATTAAAACAATTTAACTTCTTCCACATCCGTGCATGGCTCTTGCATGTTCCTGAAGATCTCAGTGTAAGAATTTTCATAATATCCTGGGAAGTGTAAAGGAAGACAGGATTTCACTCATGGGCTCAACTTGAAAAAATACTGGAACTAGGCAATGGTTGCAAAAGGCCTTTCAGCAGTCACGGTTTAAAGGCTTTTCCAAGAAATATGTTTCCAAAGAATGTTAATAACAACTTTGGAACGTTGTACATGTGGGATATAATGACTGGTCACTGCCTTTGCTTTGGGCAGTCCCGAGGCCTTGTTCTGTCTTGGCCCTGATTTTGTGTCATTACACTGAGCAAGTTACTGCAGACATCTTTATCCAGAGTTGAGGCCTCTCTGTGAGGTTCTGATGGTTAATACTCTTGAGTATGAAAGCATTTAATGTTTTTATCGTAGATCCTGAGCATAGCATTATTATTAAAAAGTAGCTGTTAATCAGTCATAATGGGAAAGTAAAATCAAACTAAAAGGTTTAACAGGCCCCCCAAATTGAGTGGCTATCACGGCTGCACGCAGAATGTCTAAACGGTATATGTGTATTCTGAGTAGGCAAGTGGTCCAGGGCTTACTGAATTCTTGGTATCTGTGGAACTGGATTGAAATAGATGTTCATATTGTTCCTCAGCGAAAGGATTCCTTATTTATTTATCTTTTTGATTGCTTATTTGTTTATTTAGAAAGCTTCCTCTCATCCCTCCCAAAGAAAGGCTGAAAAATACTTTTTCTGATATAAAAGGATTGTTGCAAAATAAGATTCAGTACTGGATGATGCACCTGCAGCTCTGTGATGGAGTCTGGTCTTTACATCAGTGCCCGCCTTCCTACAGTGGTTGTGTCGGCAGCATCTGCCCGAGAGGGCCTTGGGAGAGGTAAATGTGATAGAGCACGTAGTAAAAGCTCCAGAGGTGTTAGGTATGAATCAAATCCTGGTCTAGAAAACAAGATAAGACTTATCCCACACTGACGGTGGTGCTAGAAGTCTCTTTGAAAGGAAGCAAGAATCAAAGGCAGTAGGGATGGGAGAGTGTTCAGGGAATAGAGCAGACCTGAGTGCACCTGGGGACTTGCAGGGAGCTTCGTCTTTGGCAGCCTTCGAAACTACCAGGGTAAGTTAGGAACTTAATGCAATTCTCTTAATTCTCACTCAACGTAAAATCTTAAATCTGAAATCAGTTATATTTTGAGTCAAAGTCCAGTCTGTCAGATTCTCTATTATGTGATTTTCTTAAACACTATAGACATAACTCTAAGACAAGAGAAAAAATGTCCCTAGAACTTTTAGCAGGAAAGTGTTAATATTCTAACCTTCATTAACTTAATTATTTCTTTAGCAGAATTACCGTCTTAAGCCAGACAAGATTACTAGGTAGAGAAATTCAGGGCTCTGATTATCAGTAATCAACTAGAGAATTAAAACCAGGGTGTGGCACCTGCACAGGCACGGTAATGAGTGTGCCCAGCAGTACAGGGGTACAGAGAATGTTCGCAGGGGACCCCAAATGCTTCATGTGTGTACCATTTCTATAATTAGTATCTTCCACTGCAATGACTCTCAAGGGAATAAGAGGATAGAAAAAAATACATAAAAATCCTTTATCAGAATTCCCTCTCCTAAAGGGATGTGCTCACCCCATAGAGATTTTCTCCCAGACTTAAGACTCACTGCTGGCTCCCAGCTGGTCAGGACATCTGCTACTAAACTGGGGAAGAGAATACTTACTGGATTTGTGAAAGGGGCCAAGTAAACAGGAATGAATGGAAGAGAAGGGGAGGGAGGCGTAGTACCTAAGAGGAAAAATAATAGAAATGCAATTAAAATGTAGTTTTTTAAAAAAATTACCATGTTTGGGCAAGTGCATTGGAGGAAACATAAGCATTGGACAAGGAATTCACATTCCCGTTAGGATCGGATTGTAGTCATTGACTAAAAACATATCAGAAGGAAAGTAAATACCGTTTGCCTCAAAGTGAGGATAGCTTTGTAAAAAAGCAACAAAAATCCTGATAGAGGGGGAAACTTACTCCTTCATTTCCTGCTAAACTGCTGAAGACAGACGTCTGGCGGAGTGTTCTGGAACCCACTGCAGTTCCCAAACCCCAGTTCCCTGGATTACCAGTGAGTCAGCGAGGGTTTGGAATGCCCGCGAGGGAGGCCCAGAGTGGGCCTTGCTAGGCTTCACAGGAGAACGATGTCTGTTATTTAAAAACTGGTTGAAACGATTGTCTCAATGTCCTCACGGGCAGTTGTGGAACAGTTCAACCTGAGAAGAGTTTGAGCAATAGATTACCCAGGGTGACATGAGCACTTGGGAAATTTTTTATATGCCTTGGGCTTCGGAGTGTCAGTTTCATTCATATTTATTTTCCCGAGGGCTATCCTGCATAGAAATGCTAGGAAAGCATTTGGCTACTCTCTGTTTTATAAAATATTCTGAATGGAAAATAAATTTCATTATGATTGTAATCTCACTGGTGTCCCATTAGAATCTAATTTCGAGCCAAAGTAAAGAAACTGAAGCATGCGTATGAGCATTCTGATCACCAAAGCAACACTTTAATTTTTAATTAACAAGCAATCTAATTTATCTCAAAAGTAAAAGTTTTACTTTCAACTTTCTCCTTTGAAATCAGAGGTTATGAATAGGCATTCAGTTTTCTACAATCGCCCTTTTAGTATTCTCGGGAACGAAGTGATTTGTTCTCGCCAATGTTTTACTTTCATATATTTTAAGTAAAATTCGCTCTTAACGTTTTTCTCTTTGATCATGGGACTAGCTGCCATACGGTCTGGGAAGAATGAATTGTGAAGAGTGTGACTATGAACGACTGAGCATAATTGTGTAAAACCCTGTTCTGAGTTTGAGGTTTTGAATTAAAATAATGTTGTATTTGCTTTGACGTCTTATTAAATAACCTTATACCACCAACAGCTATGGCTAGAATGGAGCTGCTGGCTCCCTTTGAAATGCTGACGTGGCCAGAGCAGGCAAGCCTGGCAGGGGAGGGTGAGGGAAGGTTTCCTCTTCTCTCCCGTGCAGCAGACAGATAAGGCCCCTCGTGATTGGGAGAAAGGCATCTAGGAAATGCTTAGAGAGCAACCAAGTCCTGTGTCCTTACAAATCTGCAGGGAGCAGAAGCTTAGAAGTCAGTTGTTTCATTCAGCATCCACATAGCCAGTAGGTTGAGACGGAAGTGGGTTACAAGAGATTAGCTCATTGGGGGGATTCTGACATGAGGAAGCCTTCCTCACGCGTCCTGCCAAGCTTCCAGTCTCCGTGGCAGGCAGAGCTGCTGTGAGCAGTTATGTTGGTTGTCCACTGCTGCTCAACTCCAGCTAATGCCATTAATTTGGTATTTCCGCCCTCTAGCAAGAACAGAAAAAAAAAATCACTGCCAAAAGTAAGAGCTACTAGGTCTGTGTCCGATTCTGATTGTGACCAGATCGAGAGGGGACTGTAAGAGGACAGTCATCTCAAAATAAGGTAAATATGAAGAAATCATAAAAAGAATGAGGGAATCTAGAAAAATGTTCCAGTGTTTTGCTTTGCCCTGATATCTTATTTCCCATTGAGTGGAATACATTTTCATGAATAATCATATTGACTATACTTAGTGTTATTTTAATATTACATTAATTAACCTAGAACTGGCTCTTTAAATAATGATACAGAGTGATATCTTTGTTATTCAGAACCTTGAGACCGGTACTTCTGAATATTAATCCAAGGGGTTTTGAGCAAATATTAGGACAGCTTTCTTTGCTGTAAAACTTTAGAAAAATAAGCAAGGTTAAAAAGTACTTTGAAACAGAGTTTTCTTTGTCCTTATAATTTAATGATACTTTGAGTAGAAGAAAACCTTGAGAATTTATCCTGACTCAACCTTTGGAATATCATTAAATTTCTCTG
>CAUYQV010108452.1:0-11022 GCA_963574575.1 Galagoides demidoff
CTTAAGTGATTCTCTTGCCTCAGCCTCCCAAGTAGCTGGGACTACAGGCGCCTGCCACAACACCCAGCTATTTTTTTGTTGCAGTTGTTTAGCTGGCCCAGGCCAGGCTTGAACCCTCCAGCTCAGTGTATGTGGCTGGAGCCATAACCACTGTGTTAACTGCTGCTGAGCCTGTTAATATGTTCTTAAAAATTTTAATCCCAGAGGTAAACATCATAAACATTTAGCTGTGCCCTGTCTTTTGTGGGAGTTTATAACCACATTTATATAGATCTGGTTAAATGTGATAATTCAGTCTTTCTTTTTTTTTTTTTTTTTTTGAGATGGCGCCACAAGCTGTCCCCCAGGGTAGAGTGCCATGGCATCACAGGTAATAGCAACCTCCAACTCCTGGGCTCACACCAGTCTATTGCCTCTGCCTTTCAAGTAGCTGGGAACCCAGGCATCCGCCACAACGCCCGGCCATTTTTTGGTTGCAGTCGTCATTGTTGTTTGGCGGGCCCGGGCTGGGGATTCGAACCCGCCACCTTAGGTGTACGTGGCTGGCGCCTTAGCCGATTGAGCCACAGGCGCCGAGCCAACATACATGATTTTTAATAAAAGATTCAGATTGGTTTAAAATTGCTCTCTCTTTACAAAAGGACTGTAAGAGAATATAGTTCTTTTTCAAGGCCTTGTTGAATTCTCAAATATAGCTTAACTTGCTAAAAGCCAAGGTGTATGAAAGTATAAGGTATATTTGTATGATAAACAGCAAATATAATTTAAAAAATTAATCAAGTTATAATCTTTTAAAAAAGGTGTTAGCTCCTTAAAAGTCCCTAATTCTCACTTAGATTCGGTCTTTTTAAAAAATAAGCCTAGGTATAAACAGAGAAAGATACTATGCACTCCTTACAAAAGGATAGGAGACACTGAACATGGAACTTTTTATTAAAATGACTTGATGGCTGTATAATTACCTCTGTGTCAGTATCAGGATTCTGAGTTGAAGGTGCCCGGCACCTGAGCTTGAGTTTTGCTGCAATTTGCTCAAACTGTTTAACTTCAGTGAAGCGAAAAGCTGTTTTTCCTTTGATGCTAACCATGACTGATTTGCTGGAATCATCTCCTTTGTCTACAGCTAAGACCTAAGAGGTGAAAACATACATAAATGAATCAATCATATTTTCCCTTATTGTAGATACTTACAGGTAAAATGTGTTTGCCTTACTCTTTTATGGCTAAAAGTTTGGCCAGTAAAGCCAACATTTATTTTTTTTCTTTTAATTTTATTTATTTATTTTGAGACAGTGTCTCACTTTGTCACCCTCAGTAGAGTGCTGTGGCATCGTAGCTCCCAGCAACCTCAAACTTTAGGCTCAAGTGATCCTCTTGCCTCAGACTCCCGAGTAGCTGGGATTACAAGTGCCCACCACACCACCTGGTTAATTTTTCTATGTTTAGTAGAGACAGGGTCTCACTTTTGCTCAGGCTGGTCTTGGTATCCTGAGCTCAAGCAATCCACCCAACCTTGGCTTCCCAGAGTGCTAGAATACAGGCATAGTAAACCATCGTGCCATGCCAGGTTTTTAATAATTTATAGAATTAAAGGACATTTTAGTCTGTGGATAACATTTTAAAACTAAAAATTGTTATGTAACCAAATTTACATTACCTCTCGTAATGGAACGATTACACTGCACAGATTACCATCTTGGCTGGCAAAGCAGACATAGTTCTGTGAGATACACATTTTTCCATGAATATTAAAGTGGCTGAATGGTACCCATAAGAAACATTCATGTACTTCTTGCAATGTCTCCTCTTTGGGCAGCCTAAAAAAGGCATTAAATTGCTCACTGTGGGCTCGATTTTCCAGACCTCTGTGGGAAAGAAGAAAAAAAAGATGAGATCCAAACAATGAATTCTAAAGTGTACACATGTTTATAACACTTAATCTGAAAACAGATTAAACACTAAATGCTATAGAGAAGTTCTGCAATAGAAAAAAACACAATGGCTTCTAACAAACTCATTTTATTTGTTCTAATTTCATTTTATGAGTAGATTAAAATGTACAAGAAGAGATGATAGAGGTCTTCAAACCATCTGCTAAGGTGTGTTTTTCTGGAATACTACTATTATACTATCATATATTTATAATATGTGACTATGGCTAAAAAACAATCTTAGCAGACAATAATTTTCATACCTGGTTACCGGAAAATCAATCTAATTTAAACAAAATAATGATAATTTATGGCATCAAATTTTACAGGGGAAAAGTAGTCCATGAAAGGGAATACTGAAAGTCAAATACAAATTTGAATTAAAGCCAGGCACAGTGGCTCACAGCTGTAATCCAGCACTCTGGGAGGCCACGGCAAGTGGATTGAGCTCAGGAGTTCAAGATCAGCCTGAGCAATAGCAAGACCCCAGATTTAACTAACAATAGAAAAACTGAGGCAAGAGGATCTCTTGAGCCCAAAAACTTGCTGCTGCTGTGAGCTACAATGCCATGGCACTCTAGTCAGAGCGCCAGAGTGAGATTCTGTCTGAATAAAATAAAATAAAATAAAATAAATTTGAATTAAAAAAAAACCAAAGTGAGGCACAATAAAACAACACTGCTTGAACACTGTTGGACAGAGGACAGGGGTTGATAAATACAGATGACTTATTAACTGATACATAAATATAGAAATAAAAAGTAAAGCAATTTACTTGCTTTAGTATAATTTTTCTAGAAGCACTAAACACTTGTGTTAAGCAGCAATGCCATTTAGGATAGTAAGTAAATTATGCAAGTTGTAACTCAAATCCATCAAAGTTAAAACTAAATTCATCCTTTCTGCATGTACTATTTGAATATGTTATATTTCATTATGTCTTTCAACATAATTCTGTTAAATATGAACAGAAAACCATGACCATGTTAATTTTTACCTCACTTAAATTGTAATTTGATGAGTTACTTAGTTATTACTTAAAAAGATGAAGTCTGGCTCAGTGCCTGTAGCTCTGCGGCTAGGGTGCCAGCCAAGTACACTGGAGCTGGCAGGTTTGAATCCAGCCCGGGCTTGACAAACAACAATAACAACTACAACCAAAAAATAGCCTAGCACTGTAACGGGCACCTGTACTCCCAGCTACTTGGGAGGCTGAGACAAGAGAATTGCTTAAGACCAAGAGTTTGAAGTTGCTGTGAGCTGTGACGCCATAGCACTCTACCCAGGGCATAGTGAGACCCTGTCTCCAAAAAAAAAAAAAAATTAGGTCTACTTATGAGACTGTAAAGATGTTCATGATATATTATTGTAAGGGGGAAAAAGCAGATTGTAAAACAATATGTGAATATTCAGACACATTCATAATTTTTGTATTTGTTTTAAATTTATGCTTGAAACAGTCTGGAAAGATATCCACTAAACTCTTTTTCAGAAACATTTTATTATTTATTTATTTATTTTGGGAGCAGTTTTTGGCCAGGGCTGGGCTTGAACCTGCCACCTCCAGCATATGACACTGGCACCCTGCCCTTTTCAGCCACAGGAGCCGCCCGATATCCACTAAATTTAACTATCATTATGCATCTGTATTGTTTAAATTATAGAAGTGATATACATTTGTTAAAACAATAAGAAGCAATAAACATATTCTATTTTAGTCAAAAGCCATTTGGAGACTAAGTTCCAACAAATTATTATTCTTTTTCACTTATTATGAAATAGGGTATTATATGTACATACACATATGAACATACACACACAGTGTAGACATAAAGTTTGTGTCTGCGTGCATGTCTATATAAATATATATGATTTTCTCTTAAAAATGCACAGACAAAAATGAATTTACTATATCTCATTTGAATACAGACTTGATAATTCATTCTTAGATGGCCTTTTAGACTATATTTTAAAGTAAATAAAATTGCTAAAAGGATTTATGTTTATGGTGATAAATCAAGGAATGAACTACAAAGACAAATGCCCGACTATGACATACCACAAATAGGATTTTTAATTCTTATAGAGATCTATTTATAAAGTATGTGCACTGAGACCTAATTTTGGTAATAAAGTGTAAAAAATTTACCTCACTGATCTAATTTCCAGAAAACTAGGCTCACAAATCCTTATATATATGGATTTTAGGTATGGTTCAGGAATAGGCAAAGGGAATTAACTATATCCAATAGGGTCACGCAGTAATCATACAACAACCTTCCAGGTCACTTGTTCTGGTCAATCCATTAGGACTTTAGCTTAGATTCCTCTTACACTTTTACCATACAGTCTATAACCAGGGGTCCTCAAACTATGGTCCACGGGCTACATGCAGCCCACCGAGGACATTTATTCGGCCCGCCAGGTGTTTTTGCCGCAGCTGCCTGTCCTGCTTAGCAGCCGACTCATCCCAGGCTCGCAGTCTGGCCCTCCAACGGTCTGAGAGACAGTGAACTGGCCCCCTGTTTAAAAAGTTTGAGGACCCCTGGCCCTCATCCTCCTTGCCAGAAGCTGCTTTTACTAGCTATTTCTGGATCCTCTCCTTTCCCCCTCCTTTTTGGCATGCTTATTTCAGTCAACTGTTCTGAGCATTCAGCAGGATGCAAGGACTCTGGTCAGTCTGAACCAAACCAACTATGGTAGCAAAAAGCTATCACACAGACACTTCTGAAGTAGGAACTAATAGTGATTAACATTTACCTGGTGTTTTATATTTTACAAAGTAATTTCACATGTTTTACTCATTCCTCATAAAGTATCCTCTGACATAAAAATAACAGATGAGGAAACAGGTCCTGAGAGATTATGGCTTGTCTAAGGGTTGCTCTACTTTCATTCTAAAGCCCATGTTCCACTGACTCTACTAACTTGCCTCTTCATAAAAAAATCATGCTGTCTATAAATTATTAAAACCATAAACATGTTTAACAATTTCAGACCTGAACCTATCTAGAATACTCACAGAGAAATTTAGAGTGAGACTAACCTCACACCACAAAATCTCTACATTTTAAAAAGTACTCCATGACTCGGTGCCTATAGCTCAAGTGGCGAAGGCTCTAGCCACATATACCAGAGCTGGTGGGTTTGAATCCAGCCCGGGCCTGCCAAACAACAATGACAACTACAACCAAAAAACAGCCAAACATTGTGGCGGGCGCCTGTAGTCCCAGCTACTACTTGGGAAGCTGAAGCAAGAAAATCACTTAAGCCCAGGAGTTAGAAGTTGCTGTGAGCTATGATGCCACAGCACTCTACCCAGGGTGACAGCTTGAGGCTCTGTCTCAAAAAAAAAAAAGTATTCCAGGGTAAGTCCTATCTGAATCTCAAAAGTTAATTTTCAAACCTAACCTCTACTATTTCTTAGAATTAAATTTCCTAGAGAGGAAGATACTCTTTATGAAATGCTTATGAATAAATGCACAAAAAGTCACAAATACCCATGATCAACTCCAAAGAAAAATTGTCATACAACATAGAAGAGTTAACTTTTAATACTAATCAGTGCTATTGTTCTTATGGTCAAACAATATGTACTTTTTAAAAAAGCAAATATTAATTAAGCTTTGAATACCTTTTGGTGATTTGTAGAGGATCATCAAGAATTGGGTCATCATCAAATGTTTCCTTATCATAAAGTCTCCTTATGGCATAGTTTGCCAGCTGTTCCATAATAAAGTATGTTTTGTTAATGTGTAAAAACATCGAAAAGTAGTGATCCTCCCCTTGGTAACATACATGAATACTCTCTGTTAGTAAGACAGTTGAGGTCTTTTCAAGTTTTGAGACTGCATCCCAGGAGATAATGAGTTTTACTGCAAAGAAGAGTTATAAAAAGGTATGATTAAGTTCTTTATTTTTTTATTAAGTCATATTCACAAAGATCATGAATACATTTACCAATCTATAATCATTAATTACATCTTTTCAAACAATAATTAACCACTTAAAAAGTGCTATAAACAGCTAAATACTTTAGATTCTAAGATCAGTTAAAACTGTGAACATCACCACGAACATATTAATACAATTAATTGGTAATTTTCAGAACATACAACTTTAAATAATTTTTAAAAAACAATTCTGGGCTTGGTGCCTGTAGCACAGTGGTAATGGCGCCGGCCACATGCATTGAGGCTGGCTGGTTCAAACCCCATCCCAGCCTACTAAAGAACAATGAAAATGTAACAAAAAAATAGCTGGGCATTGTAGTCCCAGCTACTTGGGAGGCTGAGGGAAGAGAATCGCTTGAACTCAAGAGTTCGAGGTTGCTGTGAGCTGTGACACCAAAGCACTCTACTAAGGGCGACATAGTGAGACTCCGTCCCCCCCCCAAAAAAGATTCTGATTTGATAGTTAAATCTGTTTCTTTATATAATTACATAATTATATAACTACTGATATAAAAGTTGTATGTGTGCTAAAAATAGTACTACTATTTGATTCTTCATTGTAGCTATGAAGTGAGACGTGGGCCATTAGGTACTATGGCTACTATATTTTATAATGCAGTGGTTCTCAACCTCCCTAATGCCACGACTCTTTAATACAGTTCCTCATGTTGTAGTGACCCCCAACAAAGTAGTAACGAAAATAATTTTATGGTTGGGGGTCACCACAATATGAGGTACTGTATTAAAGGGTCACGGCATTAGGAAGGTTGAGAACCACTGTTATAAAGTATGTTTAAAACAAGGATTAAAACACAGACTAAAGCAAAGTAGGCAATTATATGACAGATTGCCATCATTATTTAATATTCATTCACCTCCCATGATATGTAAAGCATTCTATATACATTTCTAATTTTTCCTATATTAAACAATCAGTCTTAAAAGGATTCTTTCTCTAGAAGAAATAAACTTTTTTTATTTGATGATATTTATTTTCTCTACCAAGCTTTTTTTGAAATAAACTTTTTAATGTACAGTTTAGCTATCTCTAATATCAATCCCATTATTTTACTTAAGACTTAACCCCACCACAGAGTTGATAGACAGCAAGTTCAAAGCCATGGTAAACAAAAGAAACCACTTACTTTCTGATCCCAATAAAAAAGAATAGAAGCTCATAAAGTTGGTGCTAAGATAAAGCCAACCTTGACAAGGAACCCGTCCTTTCCAGTAACTGCATGAATAATAGGTCACTAACTTCTCCTGCTCTGGTAAACCAAAACATTTTTCAAATTTCAAAATGGCTTCTCGAAATTTCTCAGGATCATCTTCTTTTGTAAAAGAGTATTTTCCCTCTTCAGCAATTAATCCCTAAAAGAGAGAATATATTTTCCGAAAATACATCATCACCTATCAACAAAAATATATCTTATACATTTATACAGCTGATTGAACACAACTGTATAGTTAGCCCTCTGTATCCATGGGTTCTACATCTGGGGATTCAACCAGAGACTGAAAATATATGGGATGGGGGGAAGCTTACCAAGTTTCTAAAAACAAAATTTGAGTTTGTCACACACCGAATTCACACAAATGAAGTGATGCTTAGGCATTGTTAAGTTATCTAGAGATGATTTAAAGCAGGTGTCCTCAAACTATGGCCCACGGGCCAAATGCAGCCACAGGCCTAGGACATTTATCTGGCTCACTGGGTGTTTTTGCCGCCGCTGCCTGTCCTGCTTAGCAGCCAACTCATCCCGGGGCCCTCAGTCCAGCCCTCCAACAGGCTGAGGGATAGCGAACTGGCCCCCTGTTTAAAAAGTTTGAGGACCCTTGATTTAAAGTGTATGTATGGGTGGGTGTGCATAGGTTATGTGCAAATTCTACATCATTTTATATAAGGTATTTGAAGATCCAAGGATTTTGATATCCGTGGGGAGTGCTGGAACCAATCCCCCATGGATAACCTACAGATAAATTTATGTATCTATGAAGGTACATATCATATGTAAATGTGTGTACATACATAATTCTCTTAGGACAGAGGTGAGCAATTTTCTTCAGTTTTGCAGTTAGATTTTTTCCTAATGCTTCACAAGAAGCTACTACAGGCTCGGCGCCTGTGGCTCAAGTGGCTAAGGTGCCAGCCACATACACCTAAGGTGGCGGGTTCGAATCCAGCCCGGGCCCACCAAACAACAATGATGGCTGCAACCAAAAAATAGCCAGGTGTTGTGGCGGGCACCTGTGGTCCCAGCTACTTGGGAGGCGGAAGCAGGAGACTTGCTTGAGCCCAGGAGTTGGAGGTTGTTGTGAGCTGTGATGCCAGAGCACTCTACCTAGGGGGACAGCTTGAGGCTCTGTCTCAAAAAAAAAGAAGCTACTACAAATACAGGTGACAAATATCTTCTTTTGAATGAATAAAGGGTTTGTTCAAACTCAAAACTCAAAAGATGGCTCAGCGCCCATAGCACAGTGGTTACGGTGCCAGCCACAGACACCAAGGCTGGCAGGTTGGAACCCAGCTCGGGCCAGCTAAACAATGACAACTATAATAAAAAATAGCTGGATACTGTGGTAGGTGCCTGTAGTCCCAGCTACTTGGGAGGCTGGGGCAAGAGAATCACTTAAGCCCAAGAGTTTGAGGTTACTGTGAGCTATGACGCCATAGGACTCTACAGAGGGCAACATAGTGAAACTCTGTCTCAAAAAAAAAAAAGCGCAAAAGATATTGTTATGAAAACATCCCTAAGAGCACTTACAAGGGCACCAAAGAGAAACTGATTTCAGTTTTCTTTAGCACTGATTCTGACATCCACATGTGTGCTCGTCCAATCATGAAAGGTGCTAGTAAAACAGTATCTTCCATACAACTTTCGATCCTCATACAAAGAGTCAAAGATGATAGTATTCCATCTGTAAAATATGTCCATGCCACTTACTCTTATCTTTCCTTGTACAAAATTTGTAATATCTTCATTTGAATCAAACACAGACAAGGTCTTCATAATATTTTGTTCCAACCATTCCCAATGCTTGGTTATTTCTTCTCTGTTGGCTCCTGAATAACAATGTAAGAGAATAAAACACTCAAGGAAAATTTCACAACAAATACTTGATATTTAAAAACTTAGTTTAAAAAAATTAAAATGTGCTTACTTTTAAAATGATGGTCATAAAAGAATAAAGGTATTACATTTATTTTCAACTTCATCCCTGTATGTGGGCATGAACAATATTTCTCATTATAAACAGAAAAAAATAAAAATATTTAATGAAAGGGGAGAAAAATAAATATGGTTCATGAAAAAAAGATAAAAAATTCTGAAAAGAAACCAGTAATTGGTCCCTTGAGTATCTTTTAAGAGAATATGTAGAGTATCAGAAAATATATATACATAATTCAACCCTTGGTCTTCAAATAATAAGTTAGTACTGTGTGGACAATCTGTTTGGCTAAAAACAGCATACACATGATAATCCTATGCAAGTGATGTAAATATGGATTTCAACTGTGGCCACTCACTCTACTTACTTCAGATGCCATGAGACCTTTGCTCATTAAAAAAGCTAGTAAACTTAAAAAAATTCAGGAAGGAGTTTAGAAACCCTGTAGCAAGGTTAAATCCATATGGCCTGCTGAATCAATGTTGGGATGGCTTGGAGAAGGTCAGATTAATTACTAGCTCTAGTTTGTTTTGGCTTGAAGAAAATTTCAATGTCCTAAGTCTCTCCCTATCACTCACATACCTTAAAGATCTTCCCAGCATTATGGATTAGACAAATCTCATTCCAAAGAAATAATTAACTTTTTTTCAGAGACCAGGGGTCTTGCTTTGTTGCCCAGGCTGGTCTCAATTTTCTAGGCTCAAGGGATCCTTCCATCTCAGACTCCCTGGGAGTCTGGGATTATAGGTACACAACACTGTGACCAGCCATGTTGATTTCTTAGTATGTTTTAGGATATATTACAACTTTATTTCCATACCAAGCGTAATAATGTTCTTTAACAAATCACAAATAAAAGCTATTGTGAAATGTTAAGAATTTTATTTTGATTCCTTAGGTAGAAGGAAGCTTCATCAGTGGGTAACAACTATATTTCTGTACTGGTTTAATTTTGGGGAATGATATAATCCTTTATTTTTTTAAAGTACAAAGGACTTTTTTTTCTAAGTAATTTCTACCAACCAGATTAAGAGTTGAGGTTACAGAATTTTCATGTCAGCAAGTGTAATGCCATTTTCATTTAGTTTTAATGGTGTTCAATTTAATAAGGTCAGGAAAAAAGACAGGCAAAAACTAAAGGAAATATAGATAAAAATACAAAACACAAACCACACATCTAAGAAATTAATTGTACAGTGTATGAAGTATCTACATAATCATGTGCTTTTGTTCTTTCTTAAAGCATTATCTATTTCAGAAGAGAGGGAGGAGAGAAAAGCAGTCTTTCAATATTAAGGCCAGAAATATATGGGATTTTAATTTAGACCCACATTATAATATCATTAAAAAAGCAACAAACTGTCAATGTGGGTTTTTAAGCACCTATTTTGCCTTGCTTTATTAGGAAGAATTGTCCTAAGTCTTTCTCTACCCACTATATACATGTGGAAGCATCTGAGCTAGCTTGGCTTGAATGAATATACAGCATTACCTATATTCCTTCATAGTTCAAGGATATAATGCATTTTGTGAGAAAGTAGGTATGCGAATAAAAATAGTTTAACTTTTTTAGGCTTATACTTTCTTAGGGGACAACTTTTAAGTTTGGACTCACAAATTAACTTCAGATTCTCCTCGTCTGAGTTATTAGAAATGAAATGTATTTTCATGGGGAAGTTCCCATTTGCCCAACATTTGGGTGTATCAGAAATTGAAGAAAGGAGTCATACAGCAGTAATACCGACCAAAATCAGATCAGAATCAGCACTGCTGGACCACATGCTTCAGGTCCCTCACACCAATGCATTTTTTAAAACCTTAATAATCAGGCTCGGCGCCTGTGGCTCAATCGGCTAAGGCGCCAGCCACGTACACCTAAGGTGGCGGGTTCGAATCCCCAGCCCGGGCCCGCCAAACAACAATGATGGCTGCAACCAAAAAATGGCCGGGCGTTGTGGTGGGCACCT